>LPNX010342778.1:89509-102809 GCA_001517045.1 Pseudotsuga menziesii
GTAACGTTCAGCTGCGCTGAAGCTCTTTCTCTAGTCAACTGCAAACTCTGTAACGTAGCCTTCTAGCACACTGGTAAGCCAGAAGTCCACTGCTCTCGTAATCGGATTTTCAAGGTTCTGTACAGTCTGAATCAGCTCCGGTGTCCAGACGATGTTTCTTTTCTTCTTGAATGTGTTCCTATCTGTCAACTTGGATAACTAGTCGAAAAGCTTGTTTCCGTAGGTTACAAAAAATATAGCCTGTATGTCTGAAGCGATATGCTTCTCTAGCCAGGCCTCTGTGCTTAGTCTCGGACTCCTATTCTCTTTCTTGGAGAACTCCCTTAAGTCTGAATCCAGCCACTGGTGAAACTCTTCTCTCGTAGGATGCCAACAGAACATTGACTCCCAGTCGTTCAAACTGGCAACGGAACCATTTGTTGATTGCATGGGCAGACCCGGGTTTACTGTAATTAATCAACAACACCCCAAACTCACTGGCCCTTTCGGCAACAGACCGCGAAGCGATCTGAAGTCTCACCCGAAGTGAATCTAATGGGTTGGCCAAGACTCAAGTGTCTTGGACCAGGTTCTGTGCATCCTACTTCTCCTTTTTTACTTGTGCGCGCCACTAGATCAACCAGCTCTGCGCATCGCACATCCCCTTCTACTCGCAGCGCTTCTACCCGTGCGATGCTTAACCCTGCGCAAGTCGCACGATTTCCTCTCGCGTTGCACAACTCCCACTTACTCACAATACTTCCAACCTTATCGCATCTCTGCGCACCGTGGAACACCCAACCTCTCTTCAACGCTAAGCCCTCAGCTCGCAGTATCGTGCACCGCAGCTCCTCTGCCGGTGCGATATCGCCTCTCTGCGATATCCTACCGCTACAAATTTGCGCTCTTAGCGTTGACTGTGCTGATGTTCGAAACTCTCCTTCTCATAAGTTATATTGTGATTAAATGGTAATTTAGAAACAGACGTAAAGGAGTCTTTTAAACAGCCTGCTAAAATACTTCTACTTATCTCTATCTTCTTGTATTATCATGAGCTGAACAATACATACATTCACTTACTGCAACTAACATTACATGCATAATAACCAGTAACAATAAGCAAATACAATCCCATTCATACAACACATAACACGCAGATTTAACGTGGTTCAGCCCCAGGATGGGAGTTACGTCCACCAAATTGTGCTTCTATTATATATCTTGAGGGAAGTTAGCACAGTCTGTTGCACTGCATATGCAGCGCGAGATCTCTTCTAGATATCTGGTCTATGTCTATCTCTATATTGTCTTTCTTCCAATGTATCCTTCCCTCTCTATTCTCTCTGCGGAGGGTTACATACAGACTCAAATGAATCACAGACAAGCTAGGTGTCTGGATCGTTACAACACAGTCTGTCTGACTGATTCCTGAGTCTACAAAATTATCAACTGACCAACTAACTAACTGACTGATTCGCTAACCCTTTACAATACAAAAATTCAAGTTTTTATAGGTAGCCCGAAAGTCTCGCCATTACAACACTGTGGGCATGTCCCAACAGTAAACCCAAACCCTAAATAGTGACAGTCGGTCCTCTCTGTCCTTGAGGTAGCCGCTTCCCGTCACACCACAGCTCTCTGCAGTCTTCCATGCTTCCCGACACTGACCATGGGTACTATGCACCGCTTCTCTTTCTGTCCTTCTCCTTCAATGCTTGAGCCTCGTTGCTCCTTCTTCTTTATGAGGATCGCTGAGCCCTCCTGTCTTCCGCCGCTGCCTTCAATGCAGTGGTTGAGCTTTCTTCTCTCGGTCGCTCGGGTACCATTGCCTTCTTGACTTTTCTATCCCAAAAGTCATGGTTTCCAGCTCTGCTCTCCAGCTGGAAACGTGCTACGACGTCGTAGCTCTGCCCTGTCTTCTTTTCCACCAAAACTTTATCTCTCCGCCAAAACTAGCAGCTTATTCTGTAGCTGCGGGACCCTGCTCCAACAATTTGTTTCACCAATTGGGACTTATGATAGTTTTCCCAAGGTGACTTATTTCAGGACTATTCAGCATAGAAAACTTGTAGCACCTGCCATGTGTCACTGTTTCACCTTCGTGTTCTGAAACTTTTACCACAAAAAGTAAATTTTATTCCCTATATGTAACATCTTGCAAAATTTCCATTGGACTTTCGTAGGCCGAGATATAGCAATTCTCCCTAGGTGTCCTGTTTAGGGATGAATCCTAGGAGAGTCTGGAACCCTGATTTGGAGGATTCATATCTCCAAAAATACATCGAATCTGAGGCTGAAACTTTTACACAGCGTACATAACGAATTCATATTCGGCCTATAATTTCTTCAGCTCATGATCCTTCTCCAATCTCAAGATATAGGGAATGTACCAAAATGACTAGTTTTAGTCTTTTCAAATTAGGGGTTTTCTTTCCCAAAGTTCTACCCAACCAAAAACTTCGATCTTGGTCTCTAAATATCGAATTTGAGGAGGAGTGAAATTCTATGCTGGGATCACTCAAAAATTCCTCTTCTGTGACCCGTAGTAGTGATAGGTTAAAAATTTAAAATGCCTAGAATCAAATTCTACTTCGACAGAAAGATGCACCCTTCAATGGAGAGTCAGCCTAGCCTTATTTTGCGGATGATGTGTGGAGAGAGACCCACAAAGTAAGAAGCCCTAGCTTCTACAGTTGCACAATGTCTTCTTCTCAAGTTAGATATCATACCATGTTATATTTTAATCATTTAATCTATATGATCTAGGATCTTATCTGAGAGAATAACATGCACAACAATAATCATAAGAGACAAGAGACACAAAGAATTTTCCTTGAGGAAACCATATAGGATAAAACCCCGTAACTTCATTAGATATAGAATGAGCACCAATAGAAAATGTAAATCCCAAAGACATGAAGACGATATCCACCAGCTTTTCTCTCTCTCACTTGTGCGAGATACTCTTCTCTCACTCATGCGCTACTGTTGAGTGTGTGTGTTCCAAATAGAGAGTCTCACTCTCTATTTATACTTGTTTTCCACTTGAATTTTACTCTTATAGGGACGATATCACTAGGAGAGTCTAATAACCCTAATATGACTCAAATTTGGTGACTATTTCCCCAACATAAAATGGAGGGTTAACCTCAACTCAATTGTGGGGACTATTTCCCCGAATTACAACGGAGGGTTAACCTCAATGACATTACATGACTTTATTATATTAATGACTCTCCCAATCGAAGGAATAACCATCTCCGTCGGGGTATAATGAAATAAAATAAGAAATATGCAAGTGAATACATTCCTAATTTACAAATACATCAACATAGTTGACACCCTTGACTTGACGAGTATTCTGATAAATAGACAGCCTTAACAATAACAAAAATAAAAAATTGAAGATCAGAAAATATTTTGTAGTAGTGATACAAATTTTTCTTCTTATCGTTGACCATGGTGAGTTTAGTCGAAAGAACAGAGAATTTATGAACAAGGAATACTAGAGAAGAAGTGTGTCTCTGTAGCAACAAGGATGAGTTCATAAAGAATATCAAGAAGAAGATCATTATGAAGCACTTCAAGAATTGATCTCGGGTATCTCAAAGAAGCAGCAGGCATACTGAAGTATTGAAATTGTTTGAATTGATCCTAGACAAGTCGTAGGAATTAGCATCAACAAGATAGAAACATCATAAGATCCAGTATATCTCAAGTATATTGTCTAGGCCAGTTTCCAAGTTCAATCTTTGTTTTGAGGCACCCAAAAATTACTTGCAAGAAGGACAAAGAAGAAATTATGGTAGAGTTAGCAGTTAAAAATGAATTAAGATAACATGGTGATGGATTTCTTCAAGAAATAGCCGCCTTTGGTATCTGATTGTATGACTTATATTGGGAATATAGCTTGTTATAATCCAACTGGTTATCAATATTTTTATCATTGTATGAAACAGTTTGTGGTATTGTCATAATGAGATATTATGAGTGGAACTTACAAGGAAGCCAAAATGCAGGAATGGAGTACTCTGAGCATGAAATGTTTAAAGATCAAATTGCCAATGTTCTTAGGTGGAGAAGATAGCTCAGTAAATGAATAAGTCTACATAAAAGGGGGGGCTAGTTCAAAAAAATACAACAACATACTTATGAAGACCAAGGACCTTAATGCAAAAGGATATGCATATAAAAAATAAATAAAAAACGGTCAAATTTTGTGAATGCTTTTGAAGACAAATCCAATTGTTGAAAAGATGAAGATCATATTATTAGAAAAAGAAGAGCAAATGAATTGGTTAGAATCCAAATACACTTGTGGAAGCCACACTATGCTTGAATTTTTTTGAGAATTCTTGTGGAATTTGGAATCCAAAGTGATGATTGATAGGGGGACCTTGTTCAAATAGAAGGCTACAACAGTACACTTAACAGATGGAGCAAAAAACTCAACAAGGATAAGTATGTATGCTTATAAAACAAAAATTTAAAGTTGAAAAGTGAAAAGGTACAAGGATGGTCTTCAAGAAACAATACAAAGCTAATTCAAATGGGAGATCAACAAATAAAAATTGATAAGGTATACAATCTCTTTTCAAGCATTGTGAAGTTTTTGATCGCTAACTGAGTAGCCCTTTGCCATTAATGTCAAAGGGGGAGAGAAATTTTAGGTTTCCATCAATGACAAAGGGGGAGTTTTTTTAGCATAGGTTGTCATTGAAGACAAGCCATTAATGACAAAGGGCGAGTTTTTTTAGCATAGGTTGTCATTGATGACAAGCCATTAATGACAAAGGTTGAAGTGATGACATAACAAGCAAACAAAGGACAATGACATGAAATGGAATGAAGAACCTTGGATGTGGGCATTGGAGCCATTGGAACACCTAATGAGACAAATGACCCATAATGTGGTCATTTGAAGTTGATTTGGACAAGAAAGCATTGATGATGACATGACAAGGGCATGAACTAATGAAGTATGACAAGTGGCAAAGACTTAAAGGACAAACTTGGTGAAGACAAGGAAGATGGTTGTGGGAACTTGGAAGGCCCCTTGTAGGAATTTCAAAGCCCCATTGTGGGCATGATGTTGATGACTAAGGAGAAGTATTATGGGCATATTCAAGGGAATTTCTGGGCATCTTAGAGCACCCTATGAGGGCATTTTTAGGTCATATGCGGGCATGCCATAAAGGCTAGCATTGACAAGTTTATGGAGAATAATCTTGCAGGCGTAAAAGAGAGTTCATGTGTGCATATGTTTGGGAGCCAATAGGATAAGTGAAAAGGTCCATGTAGGGTTGACCAATGATGTGCAAAATAATAATTTAGAGGTGTTAAACCCACCTTGTGATGTGACAATAATGTCAACAAATATATATATATATACGTTTGATGAGGACTTTATTGAAATAAAATATGCTATGTCGGCCTCCATAATATTATGGAAAACCAATATATATAACCTATCACGTGTTAATTTTATAGAAGAATTGTGTGGGTGAATTGATATGAGTTCTGAGGAATTTCAGGTATACATAGCATCTCTAAGGTAGCTGCAGTAAAGCATGTGTAACACCCCAGTTTTGACCTTGATGCATTAAATATACATGATAAATATATATTGTAAATAATCATGGTGCGGAGCTAAAGGAAAAGGCCCCACCATCGATTTGGTTGTGTTATGTTTCGACGTTTGGAATTGTTGCCGATAGTATATCGGGATAAACAACACATATTAAGTTGTGGCATCATGTAACTATGTATTTTAATTAAAAGAACCCCAACCAGCTATGTCGATGCAACTATATTTGAAAAGGGCATGATTTCCTAAGGATAAGGGGGGGGTTGTTAAACCTTGAACCCATGGGGAAAATCCATGTGTCGATTAACCACTTAATATCCTATGTTAGTTGAGGGAAGTTAATGGTGGGTAGTGGTGGGTGGCAGGCTTTCCCCCATGCACTCTCCACCGGCTGGTTTAGTCACACGCACAGGGTAGGAGTGGTTTTCCTCACACGTCGTTTGGGATTCCTGATTCTTCTGTCCACTCTCTCCATCGTTGTCTGTTCATTCCTCACACACAGGAATTCTTCACTGCCCATCTCACGCGGAGACACCCAGTTTTCCTCACACAGAGCTGAGATAAAAGGATTCATGATTCTATGTGTGGGGGTTTGCTCTCTTCTCTCTCACTGATTGTTGGTCTGAGTATGCGGTTTTCCTTTCCATTCACACAGAGAGTTTGTTCCTTTTCCATTATCATACTATAGTGGTATCTGCTGTATATTGTGGTGGGGTCGTGTTGGCCATGATAGGGCCAAGAACGACTCAAGGATTGTCTTCCCCTGTCCAAGTTGTGAAGTGCTTGTTTGGGCTGCAAGAAAGTAGTGGTTGGTCTTCGGACTGTATTGGGGTGGTGATGAGGGCTTGATTTGCTTGAAAAACCTGGTGGGTTTGGGAACTACATAGACAGAGCTAGAGGGCTAGCTTTCTTCTCCACAACCCCTAAATAGCACTGGAAGGGAGGTCAGGGCCTGAGGGACTGTGTAGCAGAGAAAGGACTGATTTCCTTGTGTTGGGTGTGTGTGGGTGTCCTAGAAGTCAGGATAGTTCTGGTGTAGGTGTCCTTCTTTCTTCAATGAGCTCACCGGCTTAGAATTTAGCCTTTTCCCAGCTCCTTTTGGCCTGATAAACCCAACTGTGTTGGCTTGGCATTTTTTGTTTATCCTTGGCTATGTGTAAGCCTGCTTGTTCCTTATTCCTTGGGGGATCATGCCCAGCTTGGGGGTGGCAGCGTTGCTGAGAGATTAAGGAGCATGTTGGACTATGGTTGGGTGGAACGTTGCAACAATGTAGCTGGTTGTGAGACAGTTCTTATAAGATAAGTATTCTTGACTAATCTGTTTCTGCAATCATATTTACTGTCAATAAATTCTGATGAACATGTGAATGTTGAAGTGTATGTTTTGTTTCTGCTGAGTATATGTATGATTATGCATCTTAGTATGTTTTATGTTTTAAGAATTTTCCTTTACTTTATATGTATGTACATGTTCATGGGGCTAGTTTCCTGGATGTTTGGTGTATAGTAGGGTTCTCTTCGTCGGTCGAAGGTCTGAGGACATTACAGTGTTGTATCAGAGCCAATGTTGCAACATGGGCCTGAATGGGCCATGAAATATCAACTAGCAGAGGCAGGTTACCTTCTTCCCAGCAAAGATTAGAAAACTTCCACAAAAATTTCCTAAGTTCCTGAGTAGGAAACTCTTCCGATGTAGAGGATCACTTAGTCGGAATGCCACCCGATGAAAGATAGCCAAAAGAAATTTGAGGAAATATCTCTAAGTTTCCATCGGCCATTGGCAGAGAACAGTGGAAGGACCATCCGACACAGACCATCGACGATTGGTGAAGGATAGTTGATGAGATCGTCAATGATTAGATGACGGGATCACCGACAATTAGACGATGAATTTTTCGATGATACATCGGTGGAGGAAATAGGTTCAGTGGAATTTAGTTGATCGACCAGCCGAAACATCGATGGAGATCCCTTGAAGACCGCCGAAACGTCGGCAAGAATTAGTGGACGAGAGCACCGACGTGGAGGAAGAAGAATTTTTTTTTTCAAAATTCTTCTAAGTGTTAAGACCATTGGCAATTGGTGATAATTAGTTGATTGGATCACCGATGATTAGATGATGGCGTAGCCGCAACGTCAACGGAAAATAGCTAATGAAATAGCTGATATAGCGGCAGGTTCTTGAAGTAATTTTCACCGCAAAATTTTTAACATGCTCGTCGGGCCATCGATGAACTCTAGCTGATCGTATCGACGAAAATTAGAGGATGAGGGTGCTGATGATGAAGACAAAACCGAAGGGTTTTAGAAGAAAATAGTTCAAGGCGGAGCCGCAATTTCAGCGGAGATATCTCGAAGACTGCTGAAACGTCAATGAAACTTAGTTCTTTGAGGAGCCAATGCAAAGAAGAAAATTTTCAAAAATTTATCTAAGTGAGGAACCCATCAGTGATCGACAAAAGTTAGAATATTGGAGCACTAATTGATTGAAGTTAGTTGACGGAACCGCCGAAAAATCGGCTCACCTAGTCAAAACCATCGGCAAAATTTAGAGGATGGAGCCACTGACGTAGCAACTAACATCAGAAAGTATTAGTTGTTTTGGTCGCCAATGAAGGACATCAGAAAAATCTAGTTGTTCGTGTGTTCGCCAATGCGGATGCCTAGTGGACTATCCTTCCAATGGATAGAGGCTTCAACCACCGATGATGCAGTGATTAGTGCTTCCAACAGCTGATGAGAAGAAAATTTTGAATTTTTTTTTCAAGTATAAGGTCATCGAAAAATTATTGAGGATCAAACCATCGATCAAAACAAAAAAAATTTCAAAGGTTTGTGAACCCACCATTGCTGCTGTCAAATGAACTATCCTTCCGATGGTTAGTGCTTTCGACAACCAATGAAGGGTCCGCGGAACCCATAGTCAATTTGTTTCCCATCGTTGTGGTAGTCTAAGACACTATCCACCCGATGGTTAGTAGAACCAACAACCGATAAATGTCCGTGGAACCCGCAGTGAGATCGCTACCTGCCGTTATGGCTGCCTAAGGGACTGAGCACCCGATGAATAACGCATCCGATTGTTGATACTTTGGAAAAATATAGTTGTTGAAACCGCCGATACAAAAGAAAGGGTTAGTTGTTATGGCTGTTGATGAGCGCTGGAGGAAACTTGTTGTTGGGATCGCCGAAACGTCGGATTTTTAGTGGGGGAGAGACCCGATGGACAGTCCTTGGCATCGCTGATAAAGTTTCAAAGCCTAGACAACTACGGATATGACACACTAGAGAGAAATAGATGAATAGATAGCCGATGAGCAATGGAGAAAACTAAGTGTTTTGATCACCAAAGTGTCGAAAATTTAGTTGGGAAGAGGTCTGATTGTCCAACATAAATTTGGGTTTTTCAAGGGAAATTCTTAGTAATTTTCAAGCATTTTTTCAACTATCTTTCAGTGGTATTTCAGCAGATTGTCAGTGGATTACAGGACTAAAAAAGAAGAAGATTTTATGTTTAAGCAAAATGGTTATTTTATGATTTTTCCAGGAGAAGGTAAGTAGTTCTATTTTTTTTTATCAAGGTATGCATCTAACTGTTTTTCTATCTAACACGTTTGCAGAATCACAGTCACCTTCAATGGCAGTATTTCAAAAATTGTAGTTGGTAGGTAAGTGGTGATTCAGTTATGAGAACCCATGATGGATATGATGCTCGATATTCTTAAGAGTGTGCGGGAGATGCCATGGGATAAAATGTCCGTAATGGAAATGATGACATAGATTCTAATGGAAGGAGATTCCAAGAGACACCGTTAGATGTTGCAGCCACCATGAGAAGCTTGATTAACGCCCAAGAAGAGCAGCATCAGTTGAATGCCGCCATCTTGCAGAGTTTGACAGACTTGCAAAGAAAGATAGACTTTGGATGAGGTACAACACGACCAGAAGGGAGTAAGAGCAGTACTAGGAGAAGGAGAAGGACTTCTAATGGACCATCTGAATCTAAGGAATCCAGCGGAGATACGAGTTCATCTTCTCATAAAAGGAAAAGAAGGAGACACCATAGGAATCTCTCTCAGGATGAATTTAAGAAATCTAAACCTCCTACATTTGATGGCGAGATAAAGACTAGAAAAGAGGATGAATCTTGGCTTCTTGGGATAAATAAGTACTTCCAAGTGCAGGATTATTCAGGAAACATGAAGGCAAGAGTTTCCATATTCAATATGAATGTAAGAGAATCCATTTGATGGGAACACTTCAAGAAAGTAAAGAGGATCAGTGAAAGGAGACTGAAGTAGAAAAAGTTCAAGAAGTATTTCAAGCAGAAATACCTCTCTGACAGGTATTATGATGACAAGGTTAAGGAGTTCCATGAGCTGAGATTGGGACAGAAGACCGTGGATGAATATGCAAATAAATTCTTAGAATTTTTTAGGTATGTTCGATACATCAGGGATGAAAAATTGAAGGTCCAGCGATTTCTGAGTGGGTTTCCTCAGTCTTACAAAGACAAAATTGAGTGTTATGAACCTAGAACTCTTGAAGAATCAATAAGGAAGGCTAAGTATTGCTATGAGCAAAGCAGAGGTAAACCTAATTACCATAAGGCATGGAAGGACAAGAAGAATGAGAAGTTTGACCAAAGAAAGAAAGGTTTCAAACCTTTTAGATTTAGGAATCAACAGAAGTAGCCATCCCAAGCTACAAGTAATCTAGTTGGAGTAACATGAGAAAAGCCTAAAGATCCACAACAGAATAAAAGAAAACTTAAATGTTGGAAATGTGAAGGACCCCACTTGCGCAGATATTGTCCACTCGAGAATGAGAATGCAAGACCAGCTTACAACATTCAAGAAGTAGAAATGGTGGGTCAAGTAGCAAGGGCAGTCCCTAGAATTTATGCAGCACTGGAGGACCGCCAGGCAGATCACCAGTCAACTATGGTTGAAATTGCAGGTAAGATTGTTGAACAATCTGTTTCTATTTTTATTTACCCTGGTTCTACTCACAGTTACACTACTCCTAGAGTAGTGGAGATTTGTGATTTTGAGAAAGTAAGGCATAGGAAATCTTGGTTAGTTCAGCTAGCCACTGGGACTAAGAGAAAGGTCAGTGAAGTGGTAGAGAAATGTCCATTGGTTATGAATGGATTGATCACTTGTGTATATCTGAATGTTCTACCACTTGGTTCCTATGATATTCTCATTGGAATGGATTGGTTATAATATCACATGGTAGATATTGACTGTTATAACAAGACTTTTGAATGCATGGATGGAGAAGGAAACCCAGTAGTTGTAAAAGATATTCCAAAGGTAATATCAGTAAGGCAGGTTTCAGCAATGCAATTGAAAAAGTTCTGTAGGAAGGGTTGCTAGCTGTACGTAGCTCATATTTTGGAGGAAAAAGGAGATGAAACTCCTAGGTTGGAGGACTATCAGGTGTTACAAGAATTCAAGGATGTATTTCCTGATGAGATTCTAGGGATCCCTCCAAAAAGGGGCATTGATTTCACAATTGAACTTGTGCCAAGAGTAGCACCAGTGTCCAAGACACCCTATAGGATGAGTACACCAGAGATGTTAGAGTTGAAGATGCAACTACAAGAGTTGTTGGAAAATAAATATATCAGGCCGAGTGTGTCTCCTTCGGGAGCACCAGTTCTGTTTGTAAAGAAGAAAGATGGTACACTCAGGTTATGTATTGATTACAGATAGTTGAACAAGGTTACTGTGAAGAATAAATATCATTTTCCTAGGATTGATGACCTCTTTGATCAAATGAGAGGAGCAAAGGTATTTTTCAAGATTGACTTGAGGTTAGGTTACCATCAGGTGAGAATAAAGGATGAAGACATTCATAAGACAACCTTTAGGACAAGGTATGGGCATTATGAGTTTGTAGTCGTACCATTTGGTATCACAAATGCACCAGCTACATTTATGTGCCTTATGAATAGTGTCTTTAGCAGATATTTGGACAAGTTTGTTCTTGTTTTCCTTGATGACATTCTTGTTTATTCTAAGAATGAGGAAGAACATGAAGAGCATTTGAGGTTGACATTGCAATTGCTCAGGGAGCACCAGCTATATGCAAAAATGAGCAAGTGTGACTTCTATAGAGATAGAATTTAGTATTTGGGCCACATTATCTCAAAAGAGGGTATATCTGTGGACCTTGAAAAGATTGAAGCCATTATGAATTGGCCTACTCCAAGAAATGTGACAAATGTAAGATATTTTATGGGACTTGCAGGATACTATAGGAGATTTCTCAACTACTAGTAGGAAGTGATGCATCGTTGAGTTTTCGCAGATCAACACAGATCCTTATGTCCCCTTTTGTTTTCTTCTCTTGCACTACCATAGGGATAACCCATTTGCTTTCTTCTACTGGTTCAATGATGCCTGCTGCTAGCATTTTATCAATTTCGTCCTTGACCTTTTCTTTGTATCGCGGGTTCAATCTGTATGGGCGTTGCTTAACTGGTCTAGCATCCTCTTTTAGTGGTATCCTCATGACTCCCAAGTCTCCAAATATTCCTTTCATCTCTGTGAACTTGGTGGGGAATAGGTCTTGATAATTATGTAGCAGATCTGCAATCTGTCCAACTGTTTCATCGTTCCAGTAGTCTCCAATAGAGGAAAACTTAGGTTCTTCGTTTGTACCAATATTGATCTTTTTTATCTTGATGGGCTCGGTGATCGCTAGAATTTCTAGCTGTGGTCCCTCCACTTCACGAGTGCCTTCTGATTCTGGAATGTTGGTATTGCGAGGATCCTCATCCGCTTCCTCTGATTCTGATGTGAAGTTATAGCATTCCAATGCCTCGTCTAGCTGGATAGTCCACTCAGGTTGGACGGGTACTGAGATAGTGTGGTCCTCAAAAATCTTTGTCTTGATGATATCTAGGGCCTGGGAAACACTTGGATGTTCTGATTCAAATGCAAAGGTGAGTAGGAAGCTGTCTGTCATAAGCGACCATGTGGTTGTTCCCTTGCGCAGCTCGGTCTCTGTATACCAATTCCTTGGAACTGTGTCCAATGTGTGAATGAATCTGTGAACCCATTCATCTTCTGGAATATTCGACCAGTTCTGTTCACATGTCTGAATGTGTACCCTGGGGTCAGTTTCTCCTGTGTATTTGTATTGAGCATACCTTCTGTCGTCGGAAAATCTGATTTCCATCAGCCTTTTGATGTTATCCCATGATGCAACGTTTTCTTTGTGCGCATACCACCATCTTGCAGGTGTGGCACTAACTGCAAGGTCCATAGCTGCGATCCTCTGTTCAGGGGTAGTTTGTTGCTCAAATTGTTCGAGGAAATCTTGGATGTCTGTCAAGCCATGATATGATGGAGTCTCGGCGATCTCGGCACCAATCCATCGCAGTGACTTACTTATAAACGCACATCTACGCGATGATACTTCGTAGAGTCTGTTCTGCCAGTTTTCTAGACCAACATCCGAATCCGATGCACATGAGCTGTCGCATTGCCAACTAATGTGCCCCTCTGCAGTGGGATTGATATAGTCATTCTGGTTTGCTGTCATCTGGTAGAGACTCTCCATATTATGTACCTCGTCCTCTGCTCGGATAGCTTCGATATATCTAGGTCCTTGTTAAGGATCCAACGGTGCGATGACCCTGATCCGCGCATCCTCAAAGGTCATTTGTCTTTTCTTTAGGTCAATGACAGCTTTGCTGCCAATTGCCCAATCAATACTCAG
>LPNX010342782.1:0-12589 GCA_001517045.1 Pseudotsuga menziesii
TACCAACATCTGCAAGTTTTAGTGTAATGACAAACCTTATGTGCATACATTATAGTAAATGTGAAAGGCATGAGAGATTTAGGAGACACAATCCAATTGATGTGAAAGGAATGAGAGAGAGAAAGAAGAAGAGGTCTACTGGAAGGAGGTTTCATTAGGTGAGTTGGCATTGAGAATGGGTAGCAAGGGTAGAGGAAGAGCTGACAAAAGGAGATAGAACTTAGAGAAAGAAAGGGTAGAAAAAGAGAACAGTTAGATAGAGGTAGAAACCATAGCTACAGAAACAAAAGAATCTTAGATAAAGACATAAAGAGAAGCATAAGAGATGACATAAAAAATGAGAGAAGAGGTTGAAGTTCAAAGGGAAACATAAAGTCAAGAAGCTGAAGAAAAATAAAAACTTGATGTAAAGAAGAAAGTAATAAAAGAAGCCGAGGAAAAGGCAAGGGAGTACCTTGAAAAGAAGAGGAATGAGGAGTTTGTTAACAAATAATTCATGGACGTCAAAATTTCTAACCTAGACACATCCTTTGATTCTTCCATGTTATCCATCTCTGGTGGGAATTTTCCTCTTTGCGAGTTAGGTTTGGGAAAACTCACACCTTCTAAAATTGATGTTGTTGCTTCCTTTACTCTTTCATGTTCGATAAGGAGAAGAGGTGGATGGTAAGACATACCCAAAATAGGTTCAAGTTGCTCAGAGTCTTAATAGAACTCAAAATAATTACAAAAAAAAATCCCAACCCTACAATCGCTACCTTTGTAGGATTTGCTTTCTTTGAAGTAAATGAATTCAACATTTAGAATATGGTCAAAGAAATGGAAATTTATAAGAGGATGATTACCATTCTAGAAGGATAGGTAGCTCACTATAAAGCAGATATGACTAGTATGGAAAAGTTCAAGGCCTACACGTTTGAGTTACATAATGAACTAAATGTGGCATAAATGATGATGTATAATGAACTAGAAGAATCTCAAAAACATTCTTCACAGTTTCTCACATACCTGGAGAGAATCAAGGATTAGATAGTGATACTAGATAGAGTTCAGTAAGGCCTATCAGATATACATATAAAGTGGAAAATAGGAGAAAAAGGATGCACTTGAAGACCTTCTTCAGATGACTAGATGGGAAAGTCAATGCAACATTACTGCAATATGAAATTATGAATAAAAAACAAACTCATTAAAAAAGGATCATCCCCCTAGTGAATCACTGGAAGGGATTGTACCTAGCATTAATAAATGTGATTGAACATTGTAATTTTCCCTCACTAGGGGAAATCATCATGGTAAGGCATTGGAAGATATTTTAAACGATTTGTAAGAAATCATAAGGTACACAAGTATTTGTTGTTAAGGAAATTGTTCCTATGGCTGGGGTGAGACCACCAACATACTAGTGTTGACAGACAAACATATAAAGCTCTGCAAATACAATAAATAAGCAAGAGGTTAAGGGTTCAAGAGGGTGTGTACCTTACAAACAAAAGGTTGATCCAAGCCTCTCCTTAAGGCCTCCTCTTTCTCTCCATTCAAGGAACTTGCAAAAACACTTCACGACCTTCCTCAAACCAATTTAACTACATATAAAAGATTGATATTCAAAAGAACATAAAACACTGATCTCATAAACATCAATAAGTAATAAAAAATGAGATATAAATGTACGTAGTGATTTGGAAAGGGAAGAAAGTCTAATATTTATTAAAGAATGAAGCAAGTACATAATACCTTCTTTCAATCAAGGCACCTCATGAAACCTTTAATTCTAGTCCTCCTACTTCTATCCTCCAAGAATCCCAACCTCCAAGCAATGCATTAGGGTTAGATGGAAAATAGGGCACAAGTGAGGGGGATGAGAGTCACAATTCCTACAACATAACAATACTATAGGCTAAGATCCTCTTCATGGTACCCTCTCCCTCTCTTATATAGAAAATGAAGAAGAAAAGGTCAAGGAAGACGCAGTTACAACCAAGGAGATGGTTTCAAAACTACCCAAACCACCCATTTTTTTGATATTTTAAATATATTTTTATGTATTTTTGAGGTACATGCTAGTGGAACACTAGAAACAAGCATGTGTAAGGGGGAAAACTCAGGTGGACAAAGTGCAAGGGGCGTTTTTTGGAAAAAAAAATGCCATATTTAGGGCTTGTTTAGTGGTTTTTGGGGCTACAACTTGTGTTCATAAGATACCTAATTGTTGAATGAACCATGAATGAGGCAAGGCCACCCTACCAAGGTCCCAAATATGGTTCTTCTATCCCTAAAATGTCCTTTGGGTGAGTGATAATAACTTCTCGAAGTGTCGTCATGCGAGCAAAACGCCAAATTTGACTTTATAAATAGTATTGCGATTAGAATCACTTCAAGAATATCTAAGTATACATTAAAACAATACATTATAACTTCTAGAGACTTCAAATTGATTTATTCATATCTAAACACCCTCAAAGGGGGTATGGGTCCCATGTTTGAGGAGTTGGACAATTATGAGGTCACCCTATAGCAATTAATTTTAGACGTGTTATGAGTATTCAATCTCAACATGAAGTATGGATAGCTTAATTTGATTATAAATTTGATGGTTTATTATGACGCTGATAGGACAAAGATTAATAAAGAATTTTTTTTTTTAAAGAAAAGAATTGGAGGGTCATAACCACCAAGAAGGAAACTCAAATGACCTGTTGGGAATGATTGTCATTGATGTCAAAGAAGTTCATTAATAACAAAGGAAAATTATCACAAGTCCTTCGTTACCATATTTAGTCGAAGTCGACATGTCAAAGGTTGGTGTCAAATAATTATATTATGGTCGAGTCTCTATAAGTCAATTCTAACTTCTGATCGACTTATTTACAACCATTGTGTGTCGAAGTCGACCTAGTCGACATATTGTCGACCATTGTCAGTTGAAATCAACATATTTTTGACCATTATGAGTTGAAGTTGACCTATTATCGACCATTGTCAATTGAAGTGGACCAAGGTAATCACTTATCGACCATTAGCAATTGAGTCGAATTCGGAGTCAACAATCTCAGAACCAGAGTCACTAGCCAGAGTTGCATACAAGTCAGAGTCGGAGTCAGAGTTCGACATTGGAATTAGCAAGTGGAAATCAACAGAGCCTAGTTCAACATTAAAATCAATAAGTCAGAATCGACGAAGTTCAGTTTGACATCGAAATTGACAAAGTCGAAGTCAAAACAATGAAATGAGAAATATTGGAATACATAGTGTATTCATGAGGTTGATTCTCAACATCAGAATCAATAAATCATACTCAGAATTGAAGATATCGACATATTGAAAATAAAAGAATTAAATAAGTCGGAAGCTAACATGTCTGAGTCGATATTATGAAGTAGAATATTTCATAATCATATGGTTAAATTCGTAGGGTTAATAAAGAAGGTAATTCTAAATTATTTTAATATGTTAAGGGTCACGATGAAGAGTTGTGACTAATAGGTAAAGAGGCACGATTGAGGGTATATAAACAAATCTCTAGTCATTCAAATAAAGTGTCTCTATACACACAGTCGAATTCAGAGTCAACAATCTTAGAACCAGAGCCACCCGTCAGAGTCGCATACAAGTCAAAGTCGGAGTCAGAGTTCGACATTGGAATTAGCAAGTGGAAATCAACAGAGCCTAGTTCAACATTAAAATCGATAAGTTAGAATCGACGAAGTTCAGTTTGACATCGAAATTGACAAAGTTGAAGTCAAAACAATGAAATGAGAAATATTGGAATACATAGTGTATTCATGAGGTTGATTCTCAACATCAGAATCAATCAGTCATACTCAGAATTGAAGATATCGACATATTGAAAATAAAAGAATAAAATAAGTCGGAAGGTAACATGTCCGAGTCGATTTTATGAAGTAGAATATTTCATAATCATATGGTTAAATTCGTAGGATTAATAAAGAAGGTAATTCTAAATTATTTTAATATGTTAAGGGTCATGATGAAGAGTTGTGACTAATAGGTAAAGAGGCACGATTGAGGGTATATAAACAAATCTCTAGTCATTCAAATAAAGTGTCTCTATACACACAATCGAATTCAGAGTCAACAGTCTCAGAACCAGAGTCACCCGTTAGAGTCGCATACAAGTCAGATTAAGAGTCAGAGTTCAACATTGGAATTATCAAGTCATAATCAACAAAGCCTAGTTCGACATTAGAATCGATGAGTCAGAATCGACAGAGGTCAGTTTAGACATAGAAATTGATAAAGTCAATTTAGAAACAATGAAATGAGAAATATTGGAATACATAGTGTATTCATGAGGTTGATCCTCAACATCAGAATCAAACAGTCAGACTCAGAATTGAAAATATCGACATATTGAAAATAAAAGAATAAAATAAGTCGGAAGGTAACATGTCTGAGTCAATATTATGAAGTCGAATATTTCATAATCATATGGTTAAATTCATAGGATTAATAGATAAGGTAATTCAAAATTATTTTAATCTGTTAAGGGTCATGATGAAGAGTTGTGACTATTAGGTAAAGAGGCACGACTGAGGGTATATAAACAAATATCTAGTCATTCAAGTAAAGTGTCTCTATACACAACAAATTGCAAATCATAAAGTGTACAAAAAACATATAACAAATAATTGTCTAAGGGTGGTTGGGGGGTGTAAGGGCAGGCAACAAAATCCTATAGGAAGTCGTATGTTACTTCTAGTCATTGTTGGTAAACAGGGTGTTGATGCATCCTTCAATTGTAGCTAAAAATATTGGGTGTTGTAGCATCCAACAAGTTGGTGCTTGCAAAATACTTGTAAATATAATTTTGAAGTAATAGAAAGTGTTTGTGGTTTTCCACGATAAAATTATGTGGTCTGTTTCTATTGTTGTTTTTGTTTTGTTTTTAAAATAAGGCGATAAAAATTAAAGAAATTTCTAATATTGATTCACTTCCCCCTCTCAGTATTACTCGATTTTCCAATAATTGGTATCAGAGCCGGCCTCTTCACTAAAGTTTAACCGCTTGAAGAGAGATCGTTTATCACTATGGATCAACAAGGAAAAATGACCTCCAAGGTTCCACTATTCAATGGTGAGGATTATGTATTCTGGAGTGTCAAGATGAGAAGTCATTTAATGTCTATTGGACTTGAAGTTTGGTTATCTGTAGAAACAAGGTATATATATCCAAAATATCCTCCCACGGACCTTGATGGGATAAAACAATTTGGGTACAATGTAAAAGCTGTTAATGCAATCTTGGCTAGACTAAACATAACATTTTTTGCAAAAATAATGCATTGCAATACAACGAAGGAGATTTGGGACAAGTTGCAACACATATATGAAGGAGATACCAAGGTAAAAAGGGCCAAATTGCAGACATTTAAATCTCAATTGGAAAGTCTAAAAATGAAGGAAGAAGAGAACATATCATAATACTTTGGGAGAATAGATAAAATTGTTAATGCAGTTCAAGGGCTAGGAGCATAATTGGAAGAAATTGAAATAGTCGAAAAAATACTAAGATTATTTCCAATGATTTACAATCCTAAGATTTCCACCCTAGAAGATAAAGAAAATCTTGACAAGCTTACCATGAATGAACTATATGGGATTCTCGTAGCTTATGAGATGAGGATTGGACAAGATAACTCTAAAGTAGCTAAGAAATTAAAAACTAAGATTCAATCAGAAGACTCTGATGATGAAGAAGCACTTCTTGTTAAAATATTAAGAAAGGTACAAGTAAGTACAAAGGGAAGTTACCCTTAAAATGATTCAATTGTGGGGGAATTGGTCACTTTGCTTCCAAATTCCATTATTTTAAACATGAAGACAATGATGAGTTCCCTGAAGACTTCAAGAAGAACAAATGGGAATATACAAAGAAAAACAAAAACAAGATCTTTTACTCCATGGATGATAGCTTCTTAGATGAGTCTAGTGAAGATGAAGAAGCAAAAGTTTTATTCATGGGAATAAAGAGTGAAAACCCTGAAAACGAATCAAAAGGAGTGGTAGACCTTGGAGAAGTACTCATAAGTCCTCTTGGAGAATTGAGGAAGTATAAAAGGATGTATAAACAATTAAAAAACAAAGTAACATAAGTTGAAAAGAAAAAACAATAATACATAAAGAATTATTGCTAACTTAAAAAATCATCTTCAAGATCTAAAAAGGTTGAAAACAGTCTAGAACAACAACTCAAGAAAAGGGAGCAAGAATAAGAGAAACCCGACATTGAATTAATCTTACTTAGGAAAAAGATTGATGTAGAATCCTTTCAATCAAAATTGGTGAGCAACTCAAAAACTCTAAATGACATCCTAAGTTGCCAAAGATAATCTAGTAATAAAAATGGATTGGGTTATGACAAAGGAATGAAGTCAGAACAATCCTCTCCCACAATACAAGATGTAAACAAAAAGAGTTATGCTGATGTACTCAAAGACTCAGTTGAAAAGGGAGATAGTAAAAAATCTAATTCTTTTCAAAATGAAAGGAGGACAAATAAAATACCAAGAAGACCAGTGACAAACATAAATCTGCAAGTTTTTTTGGGTAATTGCTATGTCTGTAACAATTTTGGGCATAAAGCATTTGATTGTAGGATGAACCAAAAACATGATAAGAAATATCCTACAAAGAATACAAATATAGTGAACCTCCAAAAGACATAAATCAAAATTACTTTGCACCTTTACAGAGGTATGCCAAATAATGTTACAAATGTGGTAACTTGGGGCATACTAAGCTAGACGTTGTAAACCATTGATTCCTATTGGAAAAGGAGCCACAACTAGATACAAGGAGCAAAGAAAAGCTTGGAAAAGAATAGAAGATGTGAAAGATAAATGTTCAATAGCTCTATGTGCCACATAAAAGCAAAATCTATGGCATGTGGACAATGGATTTTCAAAGCACATGGCTAGAGACACAAGCAAGTTCATCAGCATAAAATGAGATCAAAAGTGGAAAGTTACTTTTGGAGATAATCTATCATCTAAAATAATTGGGAAAGGTACAAAGGCTCTTAGAAATAAGGTTAAAGAAAAAAAATGTTTTGTTAGTAGAACACTTGAAACTTAATCTCTTAAGTGTGAGTCAAACTTGTGATCAAGGTCACATTTGCATATATGACTCCAAGAAGTGTGAAAACAAAAAGAAAAATCCAGGAAAACTTATTGGGATTGCAGTGAGAACTCCAAGCAGTGGATACATCCTTGAAAATGAAGAACAATGTTACATGAGTCAAATTGATGAAAGTATGATGTGGCATAGAAGGATAGGGCACTTGAACTTTTATAATCTTGTTAAAATAAGTAAGAAGGGAGTTGTAAGAAACTTACCAAATATCATAAAACCTCCTAACTAGGTTTGTAGACATTGTATTAATGGGAAACATACAAAAGCAAGTTTTAAGATCAATGAGCATACAAAATCACAACCATTGTAAATAATTCACACTCGCCTCTATGGTCCTACAAGGACTCGAAGCATGCAAGGTGAGCGTTACTTCATGTTATTTATTGATGATCATACAAGGATGAATTGGGTGGCATTTCTAAAAAAAAAAATAACAAGCCTTTATGAATTTTAAAGCCTATAAAGCACTAGTTGATATTGAAACAAATCTCAAAATTAAATGTCTAAGGTCAGACAATGGTGGATATTTTACCGCAAATGAATTCAATGAGTTTTTCAAAACTCATGGAATCTAAAGGAAATTTTCAGCCCCAAAAAATCCTCAACAAAATCGAGTAGTAGAGAGAAAGAACAGGACAACTAAGCAGCCAAAACCATGCTTAATGAAGCTAAGCTTCCAGACAACTATTGGATAGAAGCAATATACACAACTATTTATACAAAACAAATAATAGCTCAAAGAAAATAGTGACAAAACACCCTATGAGCTATGGTTTGGTAGACCAACATTAGTCAAGTAATTTAGAGTCTTCAGAAGTAAGTGCTATATAAAGAGAGATTATGATAATCTTGGGAAATTTGACTCCAAGACATATGAAGGCATATTTATTGGATATTCAACCACCAAAAATGAATAAATATGTTACAATCTAAGATCGCACAAGATCATAGAAATCGCAAGTGTAATTGTTGATGACACTAAACCAAGAAAAAATAAAATTCAAGAAAATGAGGATGGTGAAGAAACTGATGATGAAGAAAAAGATGAAGATTCTCAAAAGGAGGAGTTTTTAAAGGAAGAGAAAGATGAAGATTCTCAAAATAATGAGTCTAATAAAGAAGAAGAGGAAGATGAAGATTCTAAAAAGCACGAGGCTTTAGAACAAAAGGAAAAAAGTGAAGATGGACATTCTCCTAGATTTGATACAAAAAATCAATCTAGAAGAATTCAAAAGAATCGTCCTGAAACTCTAATCACATGTGATAAAGATGCAGGAGTTACTGCAAGAACAAGACTAATGTTTCAATAACAAGCATTAAGCTCGTTGGTTAAACCATTTTTTTTTGCAGAAGCTAGCAAAAATAATGATTGGATCAACACCATGAATGATGAGTTGGACCAAATAGAGAAAAACCAAACTTGCGAACTTGTCCCAAGACCAAAAGGAATGAATGTTATTGGGACCAAATGGATTTTCAAAAAAAAGTGTAATGAGGATGCTCAACTCATAAGAAACAAAGCCATACTAGTATGTATGCAAGGGATATGCTCAAATAGAAGGTATTGACTTTGGAAGAACTTTTGCACATGTGGCAAGACTTGAATCTATTAGAATGTTTGTAGGATTTGCATGCTATAAAAAACGTCAAAGTATACCAAATCGATGCAAGATCTGTGTTCCTTAATGGAGAAATTGAAGAAAAAGTCTATGTTGAACAACCAGAAGGTATTCTATTACCAGAAAATAGAGATCCTATTTGCAAACTAAAAAAGGCACTCTATGGCCTCAAATAAGGTCTAAGAGCATGGTAATCAAGACTGGACAAGTACTTGAACGAGAAAGGTTATAAAAGAGGGTCCACTAATAGTAATATCTACATAAAATTTGAAAACAAAAACATGATCATTGTTGTTGTTTACGTAGATGATATCATATTTGGAAACGATCTACATGTTCTCAGTGTAAAGTTTGCTTCAAAAATGAAAAAAGGAGTTTGAAATGTCAATGTTGGGAGAACTAACATTCTTCCTTGGCTTACAAGTCTCTCAAAACTAAAAAGGGATATTCATCTCTCAAACCAAATATATCAAAGACACATCGAAAACGTTTAAAATGGAATACTCAAAACCAGTTAGTACTCCTATGGTCACGGACTGTAAATTAAGCAAGGATGATGAATATTTAGAAGTAGATCATACCAGGTATAGGTCAATGAATTTTTCTATATGTAATAGCTACAAGACCAGATGTGATGCAGTCTAGAGGATTGGTCACCAAATTCCAATCATCCCCCAAAGAAACACATGTGGCAAGAGTAAAACGAATCCTTAGATATCTAAAAGGACCTATGGAGTATGGTTTATGTTATTCAAAGGAAATGACTTCTCTATGAAGTGATTTATTGATGCATATTGGGAAAAAAGTATTGATGATAGAAAGAGTACCAGTGGAGCAACATTTTACTCAGGAAATTGCTCGATATCATGGCTAAGCAAAAATTAGTCCTCGATTTCACTTTTGACAACATAAGCTGAGTACATTGATGCTACATCATGTTTTACGTAATTCATCTGGGCGAGCAAACATTAGAAGATATACTTGTAAAATATGATGACCCAATTGTGATACACTATGAAAACACAAGTTCCATAAACATTTCCAAAAATCGATTTATGCACTCCAAGACCAAGCACATTCCAATAAAATATCAATTTTTAAGAGAACAAGTGTCGCAAAATGTTTTCAAATTGGAGCATGTTGATACAAAGGAACAAATTGCAGACATATTTAGTAAACCATTGACTCGAGGGTCCATTTCCTATCTCAAACAGAAGTTGGGGGTTATCCGTCTTCCTTACGATGAAACTGGAAACTGTACCCTATCACAAAAGGTGGATACAAATGACAGGGGAAGAAGTGATGACAGGGGGAGTTTTGAGATCCTTTGTCATTAAAGTCAAAGGGGGAGAAAATTAGAGGGTTGTTGTCATCAATGAAAAAAGGGTAGAATGTTGGGCATGATTGTCATTAATGTCAAAGAAGTTCATTAATAACAAAGGAAAAGGATAACAAGTCGATCGTTACCATATTTAGTTGAAGTCGACCTGTCGAAGGTTGGTGTCAATTTATGGTATTATGGTTGAGTCTCTGTAAGTTGAAGTCAACTTCTTGTTGACCTATTGACGACCATTGTTAGTTGAATTTGACCTAGTCGACATATTGCTGACCATTGTCAGTCGAAGTCAACCTAGTCAACAAATTGTCAACCATTGTCATTCAAATTCGATCTATTGTCGACCATTTTCAGTCGAAGTCAACAAAGTTGACCGCTTGTCGACCATTATCTGTTGAGTCGAAGTCAGAGTCAACAGTCTCAGAACCAGAGTCACGAATCATAGTCGTAGACAAGTCAGAGTCAGAATCAGAGTTCGACATTAGAATTAGCAAGTTGTAATAGACGAAGTCTAGTTCGACATCAGAATCGATAAGTCAAAATCGACGGAGTTCGGTTCAACATCGAAATTGACAAAGTCGGAGTCGAAACAATGGAATAAGAAATATTGGATTATGTAGTGTATTCATGAGGTTGATTCTCGACATCAAAATCAATTAGTCAGACTCAGAATTAAAAATATCAACATATTGAAAATCGAAGAAAAATAAGTCGGAAGGTAACATGTCTGAGTCAAGATTACGAAGTTGAATATTTCATAATCATATGGTTAAATTCACAGGATTAATAGAGAAGGTAATCCTAAATTAGGTTAATTTGTTAAGGGTTACGACGAAGAATTGTGACTACTAGATAAAGAGGTATGATTGAGGGTATATAAACAAAGCTCTAGTCATTCAAAAAAAGTGTCTTTGTACACACAAATTGCAAATCATAAAGTGTACAGAAAACAAAGAATGCATAATTGTCTAAGAGTGGTTGGGAGGTGCAAGGGTAGGGAACAAAATCCTACAGGAAGGCGTAGCTTCTTTCCAGTCGTTAATAGTAAGCAGGGTGTAGATGCATCCTTCAGTTGTAGCTGAAAATCTTGGGTGTTGTAGCATCCAACAAGTTGGTGCTTGCAAAATAATTGTAAATATATTTTTGCAGTAATAGAAATTGTTTGTGGTTTTCCTAGTTGGGTTTCCATGATAAAATTATGTGGTAGGTTTCTATTGTTGTTTTTGTTTTTTTTAAATAAGGTGATAAAAATCAAAGAAATATCTAATATTGATTCACCCCCCTCTCAATATTACTCGATTTTCCAACATGACAATAGCAATTATGAGAAGAGGAGATAAAATGTAATTGCTTAGTGTATTTAAAAAATATGTACATCTAAAATATTGTTAAATAAATTCATATGTAGGTTGAGAGGTGAAGCTCAAATGACAAGGAGATAAGTTTAAGATTCTCTCAACTTGGTTTCAAATCCTCAATAAGACATCCGTCCATTCTGATGATGGTACAAGGGTAGTAATCCACCTTAAGTGGGACCCCCATCTTGGGTATGTCTTAGATGTCTCAACCCTTTCTAAGTCATGATTTATAGGTTTATATGGATCATGAGTTGTTGGAAATATATACTGTTATGGAGATCAACTTCCTATGGCTTGGGGTATACCACAATACACTGAATGACACCAGAAATCAATCCATTCCAATATGAAAGAGAAACAAGCACATCTAACACTAAGGGATATGAAGCTTATCTTATTCTGGATGGTTGATGTAGATCCCCGTTGAGATTTTTCAACACGCTTGCATTCACAATTCGCTCTCAACAACAACAAACAAGACAAACATGCTATATATCAAAATGTTAGGCCTACTCTAGCATATATAAATCATCATGTATAAGCAAATAACTACATCCATGGACACAATATTAATAGTTATGCACATGTATTGGACATGAAATGGATATTTCCATTAATAAAACATAGATATAATAGTGACAAACTCTGTTGGCACTTCTTCGAACCGGAGAAACCGAGTCCTCCACCTGAGCCTCCACCCCTTCAATCCTCCATCACAAGGCAAGCTTACAAAGCAAAGGCAAGCTTGGGAAGAGTAGCAATGTGTGCTCCAAAGGGACAAAGGGATGTAGATGTTACAAAGAGAAATTCCTATGGCTTGGGGTACCACAACAGACAGCTTAACTCCATAAATCAATCATTTCCTATATGCAAGAGAAATCAAACAACTAACACTAAAGGATCTCGATTCATACCTTATTCCAGACAGTTGATGTAGATCCCCATTGAGCTTTACAATAAACAAGACACGCATGCTATATATAATTGTGTTAGCTCTACTCCTCAACATTCAATAAACAAGAAGGGGCGGCAGGTGCGGGTGGGATCCTAGTGGATCCTGGAGGACAAGTGGAACATCGATTCGCTTGGGGACTTGGATCGAGAACTAATAACGAAGCAGA
>LPNX010342782.1:13678-100053 GCA_001517045.1 Pseudotsuga menziesii
AAAAAAAACATTCAATAAACAAGACAAGCATGCTATATATAATTGTGTTAGATCTACTCTAGCATATATAATCAATAACATATAAGCATTTGAAATCATCCATGGATAAAATATTCATTCAAACACACATTATTGGACATGAAAAGATATTTCTATTAATATAAAATCAGAGATTACAATGAATACAACCTCTGTCAGCAAGTCTGCGAATCGGAGAAACCGAGTCCCCCACTTAGGCCTCCACCACTTCAATCCTCCATCTCTCGATAGCAAGCTCACAAGCAAAAGGCAAGCTTGGGAAGAACACAAAAGTGCTCCAAGGGACAAAGGGGATGCAGACTCAAGCGCAAGTTCTGGCAACAATGAACTATAGTTTTCTTGCTCTCAATTCCTCATATGCCTTTAATGTATCCAAGGGGTTCCTTATATAGCTCTTCAAAGGGGTAATGAAAGGTTGAATCCGAGCGATCTCAAGGCATATGGAAGGCCAGGAGACCAGTGAGTCGAATCCACATCAAGGAAAACTCCAAAATAATTTGGCCTTTTGCACACATCCTGATGTACGCGGTTTTAGAGGTCAAACCCGCGTATATACGCGATAAAGGGTTTAAAAGTCGCGTATCGCAATTTAGGCATGTTTTTAGGGATGATCTAGGAAACATCAAAGGAAAAAAAATGGTCCATGGGGTCTAAGGAGTCTGCATAGGGATAGGGAAGGCCATAAAAGTGTGATTCAACATGTGTGGTAAAATCAGCTATAACAGATGCCCCCTAATGTGTGAGGTCAAAGGGGTCATACGATGGCCAAAATACATTATAAGTCCATCCCATAAATGAAGTGATGAAGAACCCAGTGGAAGAACCAGCCATCCAATCAGCACTATACAATGATACAACTCTGCACATAACTACAAATAGGTATAATAGTCCTGGATACATAAGAGTACAATGGCCATGAATGGCATGATACAATATAACATGTGTGGTCATCGCCACGTACAATATACATAGATCAGAATCTCCATAATGAAGATATACAAAGGATCATGATCTCCATGAAGACTGAAGATACACAATAGATCAAGACCTCCATAATGGCTGGAAATGTCTGACATATACTGGAATCAAGTCACGAGAGTTGAAATCTCATGAACACTGGCATGATCAAGGAGATAGCATATATGGGATGCTACCAATATGTAAGGTCTTCTACACAAACCGCTATGAGTACATGTCCTACTATGTGAATAGAGGTGTCGAGGTCGAACATAGTAGTCCATCGTCTGATTACCGGTCATTGATGTATACCATTAACAGACACGAGATCACCCACCGATAATGAAAATGGGAATGAAGGTACTAGAGTGTAAACTAACAAGTGTGAATAAATGTGTTGAGGTTGAACACTTGAGAGAATCCATCGATCAGGGGACATTGATGTATTCCCAAAGAACTGTCGATGGCGAGAGAACCTGCCACTGATGATTGCAAGTCTCAAGGCACTTGAAAATGACTCTAGATTCCTATCCCAGAAAAAATGATCTGAAGTCGATGGGACGAAATCCGCTGGAAGGAGGGCATTAAGGCATCCCCCATCATCCAACACGAGGTACTCAGCAAAGTTGTATAATGTGGAAGGAATCGATCATAAGGTGCACGAACCAGTAACTGTACCAGGAATGGCCGACATGCAAAGTCAAGATAACTGAGGAATGGTCGACTCAGGTTTCAACTTCCTTCGAACAATAGCATAACGACAAATGGTGACTGAATGTAGGCAACATAGACTCGATATGCAAAATTGGGACATCTCTGTGACACAGGAGGCATCGACAGAGGCTCCATAGGGACTGGAAGCTTAACCAGTCGGTGAAGATAAACTCAGATAAACGAGCACAGCTCCTAAAGTTAAACTATTAACCCAACCAATGGATGTGATGTACAGTGCTCTATTCAAAGGTGACACGACTCGACTACTACCAAAGATAACATCTTTCCTTGTCCAGATTTTTGGTTTTTTAATTAATTTTTGGACTTTTTCAAATATTTGAAAAGCTTGAAAAAGAATAAAATTGCTTTATAGTTACAGACTAGGAGGAGACGAGTGTCAAATAGGTAAACAAACTAGTTCCAAGCAGTGGAACATACCTATGCTCGATGCAAGGATACATGTGTAGGATAGCGACACTCGGGGGAACGTCCCCTCCCGGTAAAATAGGGAATCAAGCTACAAAGGATATATAAAATGGCTCTGTGTGGCTAGACATGAGACAAGCTCAAGCTATATGGATGATACTCAAAGTCAGGGAAGCCGACATAAGGCTCAATAAGGCAGGCAAAGCTCATGATAATGCAATTACAACTTGACATAAGGGAGTCTGGGGGAAATAGGCTAGCAAAAGATCAAGAGGAGTATGAGGCTCTTGCGAAATGTCATGGAAATACTATACAACGAACTCCCACACCCTAAGGGACAAAATTGTTGGCATGGGCACCAAATGCAATTAAGGAGCTAACTAGGGCACCCATGTAAGGTCAAGCTCTACCATTCTAATCATGCCACTTCTAAAACAGCAAGAAGGTTCCGTGACAAGATAGAATGGGTTCGTACCTACGGTTATAATGAAACGGTCATAAGGTCATGCAAAATGCAAACGGTGGTGAAACCTAACCTATATGCCAGTTTATACATGATACCTGAAATCAACACCAACGGGTCAACACAATGGTTGAAACAGTGCTCAAAACGGTCTCCTACATCATATATTAGTCAAAACCGGTCCAAAAGGATTAGAAACAGTCCAAACTATAGAAAAGGGGATAAAAATTTGAATTTTTTTTATAAATAGTAAAAAATTCAAAACATTATATAAGATTTGAAATTTTTACCCAATTGAGCTCAGAACTTCAACAACAAATTCTCGGAGATCCAGCCAGCAGAATCCACTACCGTTTTTTCTAGGTAATTACCCATGCCCTGCTCTTTCATTTTCATGCAAATTTTACAATTTTCCTTGGTCAAATCAAGATTCTAGGCCATTCTAAAGTACGCTCCATGGCCCACGCAGAAATCAAGGATTTTTCCGCGTATAGGGCTGGATATACGGGGAAAAATCCCTCACATATGAGGCCGCGTTCAAGGTTTTTTAAGTGTTCTAATGACTCAAACTTGAATTCAATGTGCAAGATGGTTCTATAATGGAGAGAACGTGAGCGCAAGGATGTAGAAAAAGCGGTACGTGGTGATCTCATGGCACAACAGGCTCTTTGTTCATGTGGGCTCTACAAGTTTTGGTGTCTTGGTGGCTTAAGAGCCAAACCAAGACTGTTGCAGATGCTAGTAGACTACTGCGATCCTGAGTCAGAGTATTTCCAGATTGATGGGATGTCCCTCACCATAGAAGTGGAGGACATATACTTTATTACTGTACTTTCCTGACGGGGGGAAGTGGTGAACCTATGATCTCGCGGGCCCGGAGGTGGCCTCACCATAGATGAGTACATAGCTATGTATTGTTATCTGGACACGGAGAAGGTCAGGAGTCATATCCCAACTAAATCCATACAGGTGCTAGGCCTAAAGGCCATTCTACTTGCATTGGGAAGGATAGCAGGGATAACTTCACTCCACCAGGCTTCGCGGCCTCTGATGTTCTATGCAGTGGAGTGCATGAGACCCACGGTGTACGATTGGAGCACTGCACTACTGGGCAACATGAAACACCGGCTCAGTGAGTGCAAGATGGGCCGTGTACGAAACTTCGGTTTCAGTAGCATACTGAGCACATTTTTCTTTGAGCGTGTTCCGAGATTGAGCCTTAGAGTTGATGTTCCTCTTCACGGGGTTCGAGATCTGGCCCAACGACGTTAGGCAGATGCAATGTGCAGACTGGGAGGAGGTAGGGTGTCCAACCCCTATCCAGCTGATTTCTTTCCATGGTGGCAACAACAGATAGTTGCCATCGATGATTACCCCTATGCAGGGATAGATTTTTGGGGAGACCCCGACATGCCATTACCACCAGGATCGGCATACGGTGACATTGGTAACGAATCCCAACCCTCTTTTTAAGATTTTTGTGTTTTTTGATATATGTAATAAAAAAGACATGTTTTTGCGTAACAACACATAGTGACATCCTATCATATGCATGCAGATGTAGGACCACGGCGGCCTGAAGGCTTCCCTCGTCGTAGATGGAGGGGAAGAGGAGATGACATTATGGGTGTGGATGCAGAGCGGACGCTCCAAAGCATTCATACCAACTTCGTATGGCTGACACACAGGGTACCCATGGCGTAGGTCGAGGACCTGCCTGAGGCCATGCAGCGTCAGGTGGTAGGTGTGCCACAAGCATGGGTGCGGTTATTTGGATGGCTGGCTAGAGCCGTGGTGACATTCCAGGATTAGAACCCCCCTCCTCCTCCCTAGGCTTAGTTACCTGGGAGTGATACATTTTGTACTACCGTGTATTTATATTTTGGTGGCTCGAGAGCCCCATTTTTGTATTATGACACTATGTATTATCACATTTTGGATGTTTTAATGATTTTTTTTTATGATGATCGGTTTATTTATTTACATGTGTAAAAATGTATGTTTGTGATGAGCTTATTGTCTATGAAACAAATGCTAATCTAACACGTAGTTAGCATATGAGTCAGCAACTTGATTATTAATTCTTGGAACATGTATGTATGTTATGTTGTCAAATTGTCGTTCTAACAATCTCACACGTAAGAATCTCCGTAATAACGTTGGATCTCTAACATGATACAAGCCATTAAGCTGTGACACTACTAACTCCGAATCAAGACGTACCTCAAGAGATAGAACACCATGTGAAATGGCATCCCGTAGAAGCTCGATAACGACGCTATATTCAGCAACATTGTTTGAAGAGGGCCGTAAACATACGCCTCCTGAAGACAATACCTGACCCGTAGGAGTATAAATCACCCAAGTAGTAGAGGCTGAGTGTTGAGTGTGACGACTTGCACCATACACAAATCCTATATAGATGGAAGACTCCATTGACATCTGCCATAAGAAATGGAAGCTAATCAACAAACCTGATCATCATAAGAAAGACCTAACCATGCAAAATGTTGTACAATAATATACAATAGTCAGCCCTGGATGAAAGTTATGCATAGTATTTTTTAAGATAGAGCCCATTTCTAGGCTCCGCTAAGGCCGTCCCCTCATAATCTACTAGCTCGTAAGCGCCCTTCTCTAACACACATTTAACCACGTAAGGACCATGCCACATGGAGTTGAATTTGCCTGCCCCCAAGGGTTCTTTAGCTTGATCCCACAAAAGGACCAAATATCCTTCACTAAACCTCCTTGGACAAATAGATTTATCATACTGGACCTTAACATGACACTTATTCACTTCTAGAGCCACTAAAGCATCTCGGCGCTGCTCATCAAACTACTCTAAATGGACCAAACGTTCCTCCAATGGAGAGGTGTCCGGTAAGAGCTCTATGGCTAGCTTCAAAGAAGGGATTTCGCACTCAACCGGTAATACAGATTCCATTCCATATACAAGCTGATATGGAGAAAAACTAGTGGCAGTCTTAACCACGGTCCTATAAGCCTACAAAGCAGGATATAACATAATATGCCAATTAGTCTTGCTTTGTGCGAGAGTTCGTTGGAGAATAGACTTGAGTGATTTATTCATTGCTTCAACTTGTCCATTCGCTTGAGGGTAATAAGAAGAAGAATGCTCTTGCTTATACCCTAACTTCGAGGCCAACTCTTCCATCATGTGATTCTGAAAGTGCCTACCATGGTTAGTGACAAGCTCTTTCAGAATACCGAACCGAGTAATAATCTGGTTGAATACGAAGTGTGCGGCTGTCTCACCGTCGGATTTAACTGCAGGCATAGCCTCAGCCCATTTCGTGAAGTAGTCAACAACCATGATAATATGATGATGCCCCCCAGCTGAAGCTGGGTTGCAGTCCATGAAATCAAGCCCCCACTTAGTGAAGGGACCGACGGTGATAATGGGATGTAATGGGGCAGGACGCAAGCGCATATTACGTGCGAACACCTGGCAAGGGTAGCACTTCTTAACCGCATTGACACAATCTTTAAATATCGACGGCTAGGAATAACCCACTCTCAAGATTTTTTGGGGTAGAAAGCCCAGATAAATGAACACCACACGCCCCTCCGCAGCAACCATTCAGCACAATCTCAACCTCCTCATGAGTTAAACAATGACGTAAAATGGAATCTACCCCACGACGATACAATGTGTTATCCACTATGAGGTAATTCTTGGATACGTGACGTAATCGTCGTTGTTCATCCTGTGAGAGGTGAGTAGGGACCTTCAATGTTTGTAAATATATGATAATGTCTCCATACCATGGATCCAAAGTTGAGATCAAGAAGATGTGCTCATCGACAAACGTATCTTCATAAGCCTCCTCCTCCTCACTCGGGATATCATATATAAGCTCTGCAAAAATCAACGATTTCTTCGATTTTGCCGAAACGAACTCAAGATTGAATTCTTGCAGGATGACAATCCACTTATTATACTTTCCCCCTATCATCTTTCTAGTGAGGATGAACTGAAATGGATTGACATGGGAAACCACCAAGGTCTGGCAAAGGACAATATAGTGTCTCAATCTTTGAACTGCATGGACGGTAGCCAAGGAAAGCTTCTCCACATGGGAATAACGGATCTCCGCATCAATGAGGTTCTGGATCAGATAATTTATGACATGCTCTTGGGGCTCCTCATCCTCTTGAACCAAAACCATACCAATTGTCTCCATGGATGCGGCCACATAAAGTAAAACGTCACAGCTATAGTCGGGTGGACTAATCACCGGGGCCAATGCTAAGGCTCGTTTAAGTGCATCAAAGGACTCCTGGGCTCGCTCATCCCAGCAAAAGGTAGTGTCCTTCTTCAAAAGACGCATAAAGCCTCTAGTATAATTGGAAAAATTCACGATGAATCTTTGTAAGAAGTTTTCCATGCCTTGCAAACATTGAAGATGTCAAATGTTTTTCGGGGGAGACAATTGAAGTATTACCTCAACCTTTAAAGGGTCGACTCTTATACCCTCTTTGGAGACAATGAATCCTAATAAGCAACCAGACTTCACGCAAAAGATGCACTTGTGAGGATTTAACCTGACCAAATAATGGCGGCACCTTTCGAACACTAATCTCAAATGGTAGGAATGACGCATTCTCATGCGAGAATGAGCAGAAAGGTCATCCAAAAAGACTTCAATAATCAATTTGAGATTATGGAAGATCAAGGTCATAGCCCGCTGAAAAGTGGCTATGGTGTTTTTAAGGCCAAAAGGTATCTTTCAATATGCAAAGGTTCCCCAAGGACAAATAAAGGCAGTCTTATGTTGGTCCTCAGGTTTAATTTGCATCTGATTGTATCTGGAAAATATGTCCATAAAGGAAAATACCTCGCTTCCCACACACTCATCCAAAATTTGATCAATAAACGGTGTGGGAAAATTGTCCTTAGGAGAGGCACGATTCAAATCACAGAAATCAGTACATATGCGGATCGTTCCCTGCTTCTTATCAACCGGAATGGGGTTTGAAACCCACTCTGTTAAGGGAACGGGATAGATAAAACTGCCATTTAATAGTTTTTCTATCTTAGCCTTAATCGCAGGTGCTTTCCTAGGATTCACCACACGCAAGCATTGTCGAACAGGCTTAGCATTGGGGTAAGTTTTAATCTCATGTTCAACAATGCGAGGGTCGATACCTGGCATTTCATCGTAATACCAAGCAAAGATATCACAAAATTCTTTAAACAGATCGGTGTACTCTTGAATCTCAGCATGGGAACATTCTGCCCCAATATAGACATTCTAAATCTTGCCAGGATCACGAGAGATATTGATAGGGATGGTAGGAGATATATTCGCCATGTTTCGGTCAGCCATCAGACCAGGAGAGCTTAACGAAACCATGGGACTACCAATTCTCTCACTAAGAATCCCCCTATAGTCTTCACACTCCAAATAGTCAAGCTGGGGAAGAAAATAAGATCTATGATGCAACTCTTCCCAAGGTGGCTCAATCCCAGACATAGCCTCAATAATAGCCTCATCTGAAGGAAAAACACTATCAAGGCAGTCATGTGTGTGAGGAGACTGCACTACCCATGTAGGCAGCACATAAGGGTCCTTCTCCTCCGTTCGCGAAGAGGAAGGACTAGGCTCTGCAACAGATCGAAGATTAGCTTGATAAGCTATCATAGTTGCAGGCAACGACATGTCCGTCCCGATGGGCTCATTCGAAGGACTCGGTGTAGGAAGAATCCAAGGATCTTCCATATATGTTGTGCAAAAAGACACCGATATTACCGATGACGAAGCCTCCCTGGGACTAGACCCTATCATAAGGATAGGTGCAGGACAACTAAAGCTTCCCATAAGGGATGGATACATGCCAACACCCACACTCCCAGTTGCTGGTTGAGAGTGCTCTACAATCAGGATGGAAGCTCCTGAAGATGCGGTAACAGGTGGATTCTTGAATGACGTTTGATCAATCGTAACTATATTCCCATTAAATAGAAAGCATACAACTCGAAATAGAGAAGAAGCTACGGCTTGCATATTGTACATCCAATTCCTACCCAGCAACAAATTGTAGTCAAAGGGCGCATCAACCACCTTGACCTCTATCGCAACGGTCTTCCCCCCCAAACGGACCTTAAGAGAAGGAATAATGTTGTGTGGTCGAAACAATCTTCCATCGAAAGCAGTCAACATGGTACTGAATTTAGACAACTCAGGGGAACCCAAACCCTTCCAACATGCCAAAGACATCACGGAAGCAGCAGCACCTTTGTCAATCACAGTGCGATTGACGGTCATGTTAAGACATTCTACGTGAATCAAGAGAGACACATAGTAAGGAAAGTGAGGCTGAAGTCCCGCGGTTTCAAATTTGATCACAGAGGAAGAATTATCATCGTTCACACCTAGGGTAGAAAGCAAAGCCTTCCTTTGCAAAGGAAAACTCTGAAGTACTTCAAGTGCAGACCTCGCATAAGGAGTGTGGCCCAAATATTCAACAACAGAATAGTTCTGGGCGGCTCGGGCATTAGGATTGTGCCTCAAATGCTTAAGGACTCCCTTAGGAATGTGAGGTGCAACTTAAGGTTTATCCACAGGTTTTTCAATATGCAAAGGACTCTTAGGTGGATTAGGTTCCTTTCCAAGGTCGGGTTGTGATGAACCATAGTCCTTCGCACAAGTCACAACCTTAGTAGCACGGACCATGTTGATTCAACCATGACCACTAGTCTCCGGCGGATCTTGATCACCACCAGACTGGTCATGGGTCCTCGAGTTCATGTTTTGATTATGAGGTAAAGGGTTGTCATTAGAATTTGAATTTTCATTCCTATTCCCACCCTTACGATTGTTTTTACCCTTCTTTTTATTTCTTCTGGGTTGTTGGTTACCCTTCTGGTCCGACAATTGTACCGAAAGCACAGTCGCCATTTGGCTAGGTTGAGAAAAAGCTGTAGCTTGTCCCAAGGCAGATTGGTTGATAGATAATTGACTGACCTATTTCACAACCGAATCTGCAGGTTTGGCACTCGTATAACCAACAATGCCATCGGCATGTGGTCCAGGTTTAACCTTAGGTCGAAACTAGAACGTAGAGCATTTGGAATGATCTCATATAACAAACCAGATTGAGCATAAATCAAGTCTAATTCCTGACCCTAAAAATGGCTTGTTCCTCGTTCTGAACTCCAGAAGTAGAAACATCCTTCGCTATATAAGGCAGTAACGATTTAAGGAACCATTCGAGGAGAAACTCCGGCGGTATGAAGGCTTTAATCAATCTCTTCCGTCTACACCACTCTTGGATATGGTCCAAGATATGCATGGATTTATCTTGCCAAAATGTCGACAAGAGTTCCGTACCAACATCATAATGTACTGGTAGCTGGAAGTGGTTGAGAAAATTCATAGGTAGGTCATCGAACAACGCGAATGCCCCCCTAGGTAACTCTATATACCATTTTGCGGCAGGTCCTGTAAGGGTACGTTGAAATAGCCTTAAATGGATCGAATCTTTGTGTAAGGAATTTGAAGAGCACCATAGGTGAAATGTAGTAACATGTTCACTCGGATCTTCTCTTGGTTTGCCCTCGAATTTGGGAATGTCCGAGGGAATCTTATTAGGGACAGCCGGCCAAGCCGGGTCATGAGATACGGGATCGTTTGTCAGTCTCAAAAAGTCATGAAGATTTAGCGTTGCGAGGAAAGGGAGCCTAGGATGAGCAGTTCGATGCCCCGCTCCCTAATAATTTTGGTTCACATAAGCCTGATTACCGTAACCACCATGGCCTTGGCCATAGTGCCCTCCTCCCGTTTGACCCGTGTAGGGTGGCATGGAAGCACCATAATGTGGTGTACCTTGACTATGTGGGGCTACGTAGCCATAATTCAGAGAGTAAGTGAGTTGTTGATACCCATACCCATAAGGTGAATAACCCTGCCCATAATGGGTCCCATAATAAGGTCCATAAGACATCCCATGAGATGTATCGTGAGACACTCCGTAAGTAGGAATATATGCTCCGGAAGTAGTAACATGACCTCTAGAAGTAGGAATATGACCTCCCGAAACAACAGGAAGTACTCGACTGTGAGACACAACTATACGAGTAGCAGCAGTACGGACATGACTCGTAGCAGTGTTCCAGCCCGAAGGACCACGTGAATGAGGGGGAGGAATAGCATTCGAAGAACAAGGAATAGAGGACGAAGAGACATGTGAAATTATGTACGTGGTGTTCCCTATATTCACTCATCGAGGTTATGGTATCCTGATAGGATTACTAACACCAGGTCTGGGAGGAATATGTGATTTAGCTTCCACCACCGAGATGGAAGGTACAATGTGACTCGTGCTCCCAAACCTCTCCGCATGGTAAGGAATAGGAGTGCTCCCAGGCGTAGTGTTAAGCTCAAACTCCGACTCGACATGAAATGCTGGATCATGTGTAGGGATACAAGACATACCATAACTACCATAACTAGTGCTTGCGGGTTCATGATGAGTCTCATCGCCCGGCATCCAATACCGGTGACCTGTGAATGAGGGATCATAGCTAGAGTGAGTAGGTCTTTCATGTGAAGGACCAAACCCAGAATGTGCAGGTATATTAGGTGAAGGATCAAATGTAGGAGTAAACTCTTCATCCTCCACTTGAGTTGGAGAAGACAGCTCAGGAATACCATCTTCATGATCTCCCATTGTGTGTGAATCAATGTGCGAAGTGGTTCACCTAGACCGTGTGTTTCTCTCTCCCAAAGGAGGAGGAGATGTAGAAGGCGAAAGTCCTGTTAAACGATGAGAACGACGAGGAACCGCACCCGAATCCACAATGACTCAAAAAATGCAAAAGACTCACTAATTACGCAAACCCTAGGCAAGCTGACATGCACAAAGCATACATTAATAAAATCTAAAGCCAAACACAAGAAATCAAGGGTAGGATAAGTGAGCTCCCGAATGAAGCAGGTATGTCTCGCCTAGGAGAGGCTTGAGACTCCCATACACAACAAGCGGAGGTTTGTAACCAATTATTGTGGCCCTCAGCTTCAATGCATAAAGCGACTGTGCTGTCCAACCCCAACCTGGCCAGGACACCTGCAGAATAACCCTTGCAAAGTACCCCCTCGATATCCTAGGTAAGGCAACTAAGGTCACCTCAATATAATCAATGCTCAGGCAGACAGTCGCAGGCGAGATTGACCGTATGGGCAGGGTAGCAAAGCCCGAAACTCTCAAAAGAGCCCCCAGATATGAATACAATCCTGGAAATATTTCCAGTGCTACTCAGTTATGACTAGGGGTCATCCTAATCAATAACCGCTCACACTGCCTCGTGCTTAACTCCCTTTTGAGAGGAGGATCCTGAGAAACACTAATTATACCAAGGAATTTCACACTCTCACCTGGACAAACACATACATGTTGTTGTTTAGTGGTCTTGGAGAATTTACTCACAATGAACTATTCCAAGACCCTAAAACCTAATCTTGTTGGTGTACGCTATCAAAGAAAATGGTGTAATCCATTTTAATTAAGCGTTGATTTTATTTGGATTTATTACTCAAAAGAGGTAGATGGTTGTGCAACCAATGGTGTTATGACGCAACATGAAGTAAAATGCACACCTAACAATCAATGTAAATGCATTGTGTTGAATGAAAAACAGGGCATGCTACTACGTGAAATGCAAAATTTTTCTTCAAATGACAAATGCAATCATTCCTATATGAAATCCTAACTAATACTCTAAGGAAATCTAGTGCAAGTACCATGCGAAATGCAAAGTGCAATGCATAATGATGCAAAGAAGCAAATATTTTGGATTTTTTGAATAAAAATGAGATACTAAAGCAAAATGATGATTCTACTACCCCCAGACTCAGCAAGCATAATCAAACAACACTCACACAAAGTACCAAGGTAAAATAAATCTAATGCACTAATCCCAAAACAAAAAATCGAAAATGCAATGACAATAACATTCTTAAAAAAAAAAATTACCCTAAAAAAAAATGTCTCTGGTCAGAAACAGAGGTGTATACAGACTTTAGCAGTATCAAAGGAGACTCAGCAATCATCAAAATTCACCCAGCAACAATCAATCTTCCTCTAGAAGGAAAAACTGAGGGCATACGCGACTGTTCGCAGTAAACCCGTGTATGTACATGGAAAGAGGCAGTCAAAGTTGCGTGCATACGTGACTATGAGTTAAAAACTCGCGTACAAGAAGAGAAATGTACACAAATAAAGGCAAACAGACAAGCTAAGACAAACTTCACACCAATCAGACACTACCAGGAAAACCTGCCCCCACACCCAACACAGAAATAGAGAAATAAGAGCAATTCAAGAACATTGAATGCCGATAAAAACCCCCCAAGGACAACTACTAGGAACTCCCCAGCGGATTCACCAATTCTATTACGGAGAGAAATTCCTATGGCTTGGGGTACCACAACAGACAGCTTAACTCCAGAAATCAATCCTTTCCTATATGCAAGAGAAATCAAACAACTAACACTAAAGGATATCGATTCATACCTTATTTCGGATGGTTGATGTAGATCCCCGTTGAGCTTTACAACTCCAGCTTGAATTGACAAATTGCTTCCTCAACATTCAATAAACAAGACAAGCATGCTATATATAATTGTGTTAGCTCTACTCTAGCATATATAATCAATAACATATAAGAATTTGAAATCATCCATGGATAAAATATTCATTCAAACACACATTATTGGATAGGAAAAGATATTTCTATTAATATAAAATCAGAGATTACAATGAATACAACCTCTGTCGGCAAGTCTGCAAATCGGAGAAACCAAGTCCCCCACTCGGGCCTCCACCACTTCAATCCTCCATCTCTCGATAGCAATCTCACAAGAAAAAGGCAAGCTTGGGAAGAACACAAAAGTGTTCCAAGGGACAAAGGGGATGCAGACTCAAGCACAAGTTCCGACAACAATGAACTATAGTTTTCTTGCTCTCAATTCCTCATATGCCTTTAATGTATCCAAAGGGTTCCTTATATAGCCCTTCAATGGGGTAATGAAAGGTCAAATCCGAGCGATCTCAAGGCATATGGAAGACGAGGAAACCAGTGAGTTAGATCCACATCAAGGAAAACTCCAAAAGAATTTGGCCTTTTGCACACATCCCGATGTATGCGGTTTTAGAGGTCAAACCCGTGTATATACGTGATAAAGGGTTTAAAAGTCGCATATGGCAATTTAGGCATGTTTTTAGGGATGATCTAGGAAACATCAAAGGAACAAAAATAGTCCATGGGATCTAAGGAGTCTACATAGGGACAGGGAAGGCCATAAAAGTGTGATTCACCATGTGTGGTAAAATCAGCTATAATAGCAGACTCAAACATAAATAAGTGAGGCAACAATGAACTATAGTCTCCTTGCTCTTCAAGTTCTCCTCCTTCAATATATCAAAGAGACTCAATATATATCCCTCCAAATGGGCAATGGAGGGTCGAGTCTGAGCGTTCTCAAGGCATATGGAAGGCCAAGAGTCAAGTTATTCGAGACTCTATGCATAAAATTCCAAAAACTTTTGTCTTCATGCACATTTCCCGATGTACATGGGCATTGGCTCAAAAGCTGTGTGTACACGTGGATATTGCTTTAAAAGTCATGTATACACATAAACAAGTGTTTTTTGAGGACTTTCTTGGGACATCAAAGTATAATTTGAGCAAAGTGGGTCCAAGGAGTATGTGGAGGGACATGGAATTCCATAAAGATGTGATCTACCAAGTGTGATAAAATCAACTATAACATATACTCTTGGGTTATAGTGCTAGCCAACCGGATTTGAACCTAAGGCTTGCCTAGATAAACATGACTAATTACCAACTCCCATGGCTAAAAAAAAGTTTTCCTATTCATGTAAATTTTTCAATAATAATAATATAACCAACTAGCATGATTAAGGTAAACATTTTAAAAAATGATTATCTCAAAGGCTCAATGCTCATGTGAAAACTAAAGTGCTCATAAAATGACTAGTAACAGTTTGCATGAGGCAATGGTGAGGAGAGGGAAAGGCGAGATCCATTTGTGCAGGAGTCACAAATTGTGCAGGTGTGGTTGTGTCCATGACTTTCACGAGATTGATAATGGGAACAACCACTAGCATGGGCATGATGATGTGCTTTATGGGAAAATTCCAACCCCACAATATTGACTATAAGTCATCGAACCAAAATAATCAATAAACAATTTGTAGAAATCTCCTAGGGATCTAGAATTCTCTTGATGGACTTCAAAACTATGAGAGACCCAATCACAACTAGGAAAACAACATTCACGTACCTAGAGAGCAACTCAAACCTCCCATAATCCTAATTGAATTTGTTGTTTACAGGTATATGTCAAGAATTATATGAGGTGTAGAGCCTAGTCAAAAGGGAGGCATAGTTAAACAACACGTGGCGTGCATATGAAATAAGAACCATGAGGTTATTCATGAACTCATAGATGAAATCCACCACCCTAAGCAGGTATTGATCAAGAGGAAAATTGTGATCATATGAGACTTCCTTTCACTCAAAATATGATTCAAGGGGTTCTTAAATAGAGAATAAAGTGAATCAGAGGGGTCATCATTCAGGGTCTACCATAGTAGGAAGTTGCACGCATAAGCCCAAATGGTTAGCTTAATCAATTTAACCATTCATCCAAGGAAAGAATTAGGCCAACAAGTCAAATTCAGTCAAGTACCTCAAATACAATATATCTATGTCAATTGGAGTTGGATATTAACTTATTTTCATAACAACACTCCATTCCAATCACTAAATCACAACTTGGAATCTAACGCTATCAATCCTACCATACAATATCAAAGAGAAAATTATATCCAAGTGAAGACAACCTAGTAGTAAGTCCAAGTCCAACAAAACCTTAGTCATGCATGTTCGTTGTTAAGTCTACGATGTGATGTCTAAAAGCAAAGTAGGTCCAAGTCAATCTAACCATGCTATGTGTTACTAAGTTGGTCCAAGTGAAGCTAAACAAGTGAAACCAAATGTCCAAGTCCAATTTTCCACACATATCTTTCTGTGTTATCTATGAAATCGACATTCATAGGAAATATGACCTTAATTTGAAAATACAAATATTAAATTCATTAAATCATGCCAATTTTTAATTTATGTAAAGTATAATCTTTTTTTCAAATGGAAGATTGTATTTTGTTTGTTTTTTGTGTCCTAAAAGGGTGATAATGATTATTGGGTGAAGACAAACGGCATTGAGAGTACTATGAAGTTGTGTTGTTTTTATTCCCATGGCATCTAGTAGTTATATGGAAGTTGCGTTGTTTATATTCCTTTAGCATAAGATGGTGCTATGTTTATGCAACTTCAAACTGTGTTCAACGATCAATATTCTTGCCAATGATTATTCTATAAACCATATTGAAACATGTTGTAATGTATGTAGTGCCATAACTTCTTTTCCATCATATTGTACACTTTGTTGTGTTGTTTTCTTGTCTTGTTTCATTTGCTATTGATATCAAACAAACATCAATAAGATGACTCATCACCTTCATAACCATGTTGATTGCATGTTGCATGATAGGAGTTGACTACCCCTTATCCATGCATGAATTATATGTGGCATGGTAACAAACTATGTCAATGGTACATGTACCATGTGTCTATTGTGTGTGGCACGTGTTGCACAATGTGCTATGTGTGGCGCTTATGGTGAAACTATGGATTGTGTGGTATGTGTGGTCCAAGGGGAACAAAGTGTGCCTATGTGGTGTTTATTGCACAATTTATGTTACATGTTGGGTACTCTAAGGGGTTGAATTGATCAGTTCACTAATTATATTGATTCAACTAACTCTAATGCGTATGGAGTTATCAAGTTACTTAGTTATGTTGAGTACCATGCTAACATGGTCAGATAACATGGGCCACCAAACTATACAAATAAACATTATGTGGAAAATCCATGGGGTTGCGAGTAAAGAGTGCTCCTAGGGGGTGGGTGAGACTCCTATAATGGTTTTTTTGTTCTTACCTAAGATAATTGATAATGATTCACTGAATTCCTCCTTGATCTAGATATTATCGACATAGAACCTTAACTTTGGATCATTAAGGAGGAAAATATGATGAATAAATTGATAAATAAAAATGACAAGGTCAATAAAATATTATGTTACTAAAAGATTTTTTTTATAAAATATAAAGAAAGTGCTATTGTGAGTCATTTAGGTGATATTTGTATGTCGCTCATATGCTGTTGCAGACATTTAAGTGCCATTAGGATCAATCAGTATCTAGAAGTATTATCAAATGCACCATCATCGTGGACATTGACGTTGTTGTCATCGTCATCATCAATGTCATATGCTACATCAACATAATTTTCATCATCATGCTTGTTAAGTCAAATCCCTGGGCTAGTTACCTCTATGAATATTTTAAACCTCACTCGATGTCCATGTCGGTATTATGGTAAATTCAATGCATTAGGGTGAATTATTTTTCCATTAGCACCGATCAATATCAAATAATGCTATAATCACTTGCATCATCATTATTGACATTGATGCCATCATTGTCATCAACATCCTACTAAATATTGTAGAAATCATCAGTTCCATATTTATCATTGTCAATGTGTATCATCATCAACAACAATATGTCATTAAGTGCACTATAATGTTGTTAGGTACCGTATGATTCCATTAGGGTTATTTATGATTAATTAGGGTATCTTAGTTTCCAAAATGGACAATTAGGTGCTACTTATGTCAACATGCCTAGCACTATCCCTAACGCAACATTGAAGTTTTCCTGAGACTTTTTCTAGCACAATTCATTTCAAACTTCCTAGTGCAATTCTTGGTGCTATGTCTATCTCTATACTTACTGCTATGCTTGGAACTTTTCCCGGGGCAATTATTGGTGCAATACCTTTCGAAATTCCTATCGCAATTCATAGTGTTATGTCTAGCTTTATACCTGGCACTATTCCTGGTGCAATTCCAAGCCAATTCCTTCTGTAATTCCTGGCTATTTTCCTAGCGCAAATTTTGGTGTTAATCATAGCGCTATGTCGGACATTTTTTCGAGCACAATTATTGTCTCTAAACATGGCACAATTCCTTTCAAAAAAAATTGCACTAGATCTGGCTCTATACTTGCTGCTATGTTGGATGTTTTCCAGGCACAATTCTTAACTTTATTCCTAGCTCTATACCTGGTGTTATCCTTGGCCCTTTTCCTACGGAAAGTCTTGGCACAATACCTTCAGAAATTCCTATCGCAATTCCTCATGCTATGTCTAGCTCTATACTTAGCACTATGCCTGACACAATTCCTTCTGAAAATTCTTGCTATTTTCCTAGCAAAAATTTTGGTGCTAATCTTGGCACTCTATCTGATGTTATGTTGGACATTTTCTGAAGCCAATTCCTATCTCTAAACCTAGTGCAATTCCTAGCGCTGTTCTTTTTTAAATTTCTAGCGTTATTCCAGGTGTTATACCCGGCTCTATACCTGGCACTATGTTTGATGTTTTCTAGGTTCAATTCTTTGCTTTATACTTAGCGCCATGTCAGATGTTTTTCCTGCTGAAATTCCTGGCGCTAACCCTAGCTCAATATATGGTGCTATTCTTGACGTTTTTTTTAGGCTTTTCTGGGTGTTATATGGGATATTATTTTGGATGTTAGTTGGGATGCTAAATTTATGGTGTTATTCTAGACTCTATACCTGACGCTATATTGGATGTTTTCTAGGCGCAATTCCTGGCTCTATACTTGGAGCTATGCTAGATGCTTTTCTTGGCGACATTCATGGCGCAATTCCTAGTGCTAACCCTGGCTAAATATATGGTGATAAGCTTGGTGCTAATCTAGTTAGTTTTTTGGAGGCTATTATGGGCGCTATATCAGAGGTTATTTTGGACGCTAATTGGAATGCTAATAAGCGTCCAAAATAGTGTCAACTTTTAAAAAGGGACGCTAATAACGCCATTAAAAGCACCATCCCATGGAAAAGCGTGCAGTTTGTCCAAAAAATGATGAAAAATACACTAAAAGTGATAGTGGACGCTAAAAAGGAAGCTAAAAGAGATGCTAATCACAGGGTTATGTTGTAGTGCAAGAAGTGTGAAATTAGAAAGAAAAATTCAGGAAAACTTATTGGGACTGTTGTGAGAACTCCAAGCAGTGGATACATCCTTGAAAATGAAGAACAATGTTACATGAGTCAAATTGATGAAAGTATAATGTGGCATAGAAGGATGGGGCACTTGAACTTTGACAATCTTGTTAAAATAAGTAAGAAGGGAGTTGTAAGAAACTTACCAAATATCATAAAACCTCCTAACTATGTTTGTAGACATTGTCTTCATGGGAAACATACAAAAGCAAGTTTTAAGATCAATGGGCATACAAAATCACAACCATTGTAAATAATTCACACTCACCTCTATGGTCCTACAAGGACTAAAAGCATTCAAGGTGAGCGTTACTTCGTGTTATTTATTGATGGTCATACAAGGATGAATTGGCTGGCATTTCTCAAAGAAAAAAATAACAAGCCTTTATGAATTTTAAAGCATATAAAGCATTAGTTGAGATTGAAACAAATCTTAAAATTAAATGTCTAAGGTCAGACAATGGTGGAGATTTTACCGCAAATGAATTCAATGAGTTTTGCAAAACTCATGGAATCTAAAGGCAATTTTCAGCCCCAAAAAATCCTCAACAAAATGGAGTAGTAGAGAGAAAGAACATGACAGTTCAAGAAGCAATCAAAACCATGCTTAATGAAGCTAAGCTTCCAGACAACTATTGGACAGGAGCAATATACACAATTGTTTATATAGAACAAATAATAGCTCAGAGAAAATAGTGACAAAACACCCTATGAGCTATGGTTTGGTAGACCAGCATTAGTCCAGTGATTTAGAGTCTTCAAAAGTAAGTGCTACATAAAGAGAGATAATGATAATCTTGGGAAATTTGACTCCATGACAGATGAAGGCATATTTCTTGGATATTCAACCACAAAAAATGAATAAATATGTTATAATATAAGATCACACAAGATCATAGAAAGCGAAAGTGTAATTGTTGATGACACTAAACCAAGAAAAAATAAAATTCAAGAAAATGAGGATGGTGAAGAAACTGATGATGAAGAAAAAATGAAGATTCTCAAAAGGAGGAGTTTTTAAAGGAAGAGAAAGATGAAGATTCTCAAAATAAGGAGTCTATTAAAGAAGAAGAGGAAGATTAAGATTCTAAAAATCACGAGGCTTTAGAACAAAAGGAAGAAAGTGAAGATGGAGATTCTCCTAGATCTGATACAAAAACTCAATCTAAAAGAATTCAAAAGAATCATCCTGAAACTCTAATCACAGGTGATAAAGATGTAGGAGTTACTGCAAGAAGAAGAATAATGTTTCAATAAGAAGCATTAAGCTCGTTGGTTGAACCAATTTTTTTTGCAGAAGCTAGCAAAAATAATGATTGGATCAACACCATGAATGATGAGTTGGACCAAATAGAGAAAAACCAAACTTGGGAACTTGTCCCAAGACCTAAAGGCATGAACGTTATTGGGACCAAATGGATTTTCAAAAACAAGTGTAATGAGGATGCTCAACTCATAAGAAACAAAGTCATACTAGTATGTAAGGGATATGCTCAAATAGAAGGTATTGAATTTGGAGAAACTTTTGCACCTATGGCAATACATGAAGCTATTAGAATGTTTTTAGGATTTGCATGCTATAAAAACTTCAAAGTATACCAAATGGATGCAAAATATACGTTCCTTAATGGATAAATTGAAGAATAAGTCTATGTTGAAAAACCATAAGGCTTTCTTACCAAAAAATAGAGATTATATTTGCAAACTAAAAAAGGCACTCTATGGCCTCAAACAAGATCTAAGAGCATGGTACTCAAGACTGGACAAGTACTTGAAGGAGAAAGGTTATAAAAGAGGGGTCACTTACAGTAATCTCTACATAAAATTTGAAAACAAAAAACATGAACATTGTTGTTGTTTACGTAGATGATATCGTATTTGGAAGTGATCTACATGTTCTCAGTGTAAAGTTTGCTTCAAAAATGAAAAAGGAGTTTGAAATGTCAATGTTGGGAGAACTAACATTCTTCCTTGGCTTACAAGTCTCTCAAAACTAAAAAGGGATATTCATCTCTCAAACCAAATATATCAAAGACACGTTGAAAATGTTTAAAATGGAATAATCAAAACTAGTTAGTACTCCAATGGTCACACACTGTAAATTAAGCAAGGATGATGAATCTTTAGAAGTAGATCATACCAGGTATATGTCAATGATTGGCAGTTTTCTATATGTAATAGCTACAAGATCGTATGTGATGCAATTTATAGGCTTGGTGCAAGATTCTAATCATCCCCCAAAGAAACACATGTGGCAAGAGTAAAAGGAATCCTTAGATATCTAAAAGGAGCTATGGAGTATGGTTCATGTTATCCAAAGGAAATGACTTCTATCTAAATGGATTTACTGATGCAGATTGGGCAGAAAGTACTGATGATAGAAAGAGCACCAATGGAGCAACATTTTACTTAGGAAATTGCTTGGTATCATGGCTAAGCAAAGAGTAGTCCTCCATTTCACTTTTGACAACATAAGTTGAGCACATTGCTGCAACATCATGTTGTACTCAATTCATTTGGATGAGCAAACATTAGAAGATCTACTTGTGAAATATGAGGACCCAATTGTGATACACTGTGACAACACAAGTTTCATAAACATATCCAAAAATCCAGTTATGCACTCCAAGACCAAGCACATTCCAATAAAATATCAAGTTTTAAGAGAACAAATGTCGCAAAATGTTGTCAAATTGGAGTATGTTGATACAAAGGAACAAATTGCAGACATCTTTAGTAAACCACTGACTCGAGGGTCCTTTGCCTATCTCAAATAGAAGACAAGGGTTATCCCTCTTCCTTAGGATAGAACTTAAAATTGTACCCTATCACAAAAGGTGGATACAGACGACAGGGGGAGAAATGATGACACGGGGGGTTTTGAGATCCTTTGTCATTAAAGTCAATGGGGGAGAAAATTGGAGGGTTGTTGTCATCAATGACAAATAGGGAGAATGTTGGGCATGATTTTCATTGATGTCAAAGAAGTTCATTAATAACAAAGGAAAAGGATAACAAGTCGGTCATTACCATATTTAGTCGAAGTCGACCTATCGAAGGTTGGTGTCGGTCTATGGTATTATGGTCGAGTCTCTGTAATTTGAAGTCAACTTCTTGTCGACCTATTGATGATGATTGTCAGTCGAAGTCAACCTAGTCGACATATTGTTGATCATTGTCAGTCGAAGTCAACCTAGTCGACATATTGTCGACCATTGTCATTCAAAGTCGATCTATTGTTAACCATTGTCGGCCGAAGTTGACCATTGTCTGTTGAGTCGAAGTCAGAGTCAACAGTCTCTGAACCAAAGTCATGAATAAGAGTCATAGACAAGTCAGAGTCGGAATCAGAGTTCGACATTAGAATTAGTAAGTCATAATCGACGGAGTCTAGTTCAACATCAGAATCAATAAGTCAAAATTGAGGGAGTTCAGTTCGACATCGAAATTGACAAAGTCGAAGTCAAAATAATGGAATCATAAATATTGGATTATGTAGTGTATTCATGAGGTTGATTCTCGACATCAGAATCAATCAGTCAAACTCAGAATTGAAAATATCAACATATTGAAAATCGAAGAATAAAATAAGTCGGAAGGTAACATGTCTGAGTCGAGATTATGAAGTCGAATATTTCATAATCATATGGTTAAATTCGTGAGATTAATAGAGAAGGTAATTATAAATTTGTTTAATTTGTTTAAGGTCATGATGAAGAGTTGTGACTATTAGGTAAATAGGTATGATTGTGGGTATATAAACAAAGCTCTAGTCATTCAAAAAAAGTGTCTATGTACACACAAATTGCAAATGATAAAGTGTACAGAAAATAGAGAACGCATAATTGTCTAGGGGTGGTTGGGAGGTGCAAGGGAAGGCAACAAAATCCTGTAGGAAGGCGTAGCTTCTTTCCTGTCATTGATGGTAAATAGAGTGTCGGTGCATCCTTGAGTTGTAGCTGAAAATCTTGGGTGTTGTAGCATCCAACAAGTTGGTGCTTGCAAAATACTTGTAAATATAATTTTGCAGTAATAGAAAGTGTTTGTGGTTTTCCCACTTGGGTTTCCATGATAAAACTACGTGGTATGTTTCTATTGTTGCTTTTTGTTTTTTTAAATAAGGTGATAAAAATTAAAGAAATATCTAATATTGATGCACCCCCCTCTCAGTATTCCTCAATTTTCCAACATGACCATAGCAATTATGAGAAGAGGAGATAAAATATAATTGCTTAGTGTATTTAAAAAAGACGTACATCTAAAATATTGTTAAATCAATTCATATGCATGTTGAGAGGTAAAGCTCAAATGACGAGGAGGTAAGTTTAAGATTCCCTCAACTTGGTTTCAAATCCCCAATAAGACATTGGCCCATTCTGATGATGGTACAAGGGTAGTCATCCACCTTAAGTGGGACCCCCATCTTGGGTATGTCTTAAGATGTCTCAACCCTTTCTAAGTCATGATTTATAGGTATATTTGGATCACGACTATTTGGAAATATATACTGTTACGGAGAGAAACTTCCTATGGCTTGGGGTATACCGCAATAGACTGAAAGACACCAGAAATCAATCCATTCTAACATGCAAGAGAAATAAAGACATCTAACACCAAGGGATATGAAGCGTACCTTATTCAGGACGATTGATGTAGATCCCCATTTAGCTTTTTCAACACGCTTGCATTCACAATTCGCTCTCAACAACAACAAACAAGACAAACATGCTATATATCAAAGTGTTAGGCCTACTCTAACATATATAAATCATCATGTATAAGAAAATAACTACATCCATGGATACAATATTCATAATTATGCACATGTATTAGACAAGAAATGGATATTTCTATTAATAAAACAAAGATACAATAGTGGCAAACTTTGTCGGCACTTCTTCAAACAGAAGAAACCGAGTCCTCCACCTAGGCCTCCACCCCTTCAATCCTTCATCACAATGTCAAGCTTACAAAGCAAAGGCAAGTTTAGGAAGAGCAACAATGTATGCTCCAAAGGGACAAAGGGATGCAGACTCAAGCATAAACAAGTGAGGCAACAATGAACTATAGTTTCCTTGCTCTTCAAGTTCTCCTCCTTCAATGTATCTAAAAGACTCAATATATAGCCCTCCAAATGGGCAATGGAGGGTCGAGTCCGAGCGTTCTCAAGGCATATTGAAGGCCAAGAGTCAAGTTATTCAAGACTCTATGAGGAAAATTCCAAAAACTTTTGTCTTCATGCACATTTCCCGATGTACGCGGGTATTGTCTCAAAAACTGTGTGTACACGCGGATATTGCTTTAAAAGTCGCATATACACATAAACAGGTGTTTTTTGGGGACTTTCTTGGGACATCAAAGTATAATCTGAGCAAAGTGGGTCCAAGGAGTCTGCAAAGGGACATGGAAGGCCATAAAGATGTGATCTACCAAGTGTGGTAAAATCAACTATAGCAGATGCTCTTGGGTTATAGTGGTAGCCAACCGGATTTGAACCTAAGGCTTGCCTATATAAACATGACTAATTACCAACTCCCATGGCTAAAAAAAGAATTCCGATTCATGTAGTTTTTTCAATAATAATAATATAACGAACTAGCATTATTAAAGGTAAACATTTAAAAAAATATGATATATGTTAATAGGTGATATCGTTGTATGAGAGTTGTGTATTAAAATAATAATGTTACACATAGAGTTCGATCATGTACTTTGTCAATGTTACTATTGCATAGCGCTAAGTGTCATACAACATTTATTAATTTGTATACTCTCTTTTTTTCCATTAAAAATATCACAATTCATTATATTGAAAATGAATCACATTGTTCATGAGCCTATTGAGCTATTACATAGATTTTATCTATCAAAGTTAACTATATGATTTTTCAATCCTAAAATTCTGAAAATTATACACATCATTATATGTAAATATGTAATCATTAACTCCAATTAAATGACTAGACAACAAAATAAAGTTTATATCTTCACCCTTGTGTCATGCTTGGTCTCTTAAATAAACAAATAAACCCACTCATGAATATACTACTCTTTCCCATATTTATCCATATTTATTTATTTGTGGAAGATAAAATGTAATTGCTATTGTTGTTTTTGTTTTTTTAAATAAAGTGATAAATAAACCCACATATTTATCCATATTCATGTAATGTTTCTTAGAGGCTGTTCTCATTGAATTTTATCTTAGAAACTTTTATGAGCTTAGATGTGATACAAGAGCATGCTCAATTAATTTGCATGCTCTTATTTTGATTACGTAAAATTTAAAAGAATGTTGGATGATACATATCCTAGACCTATTAATATCATAAACAATATATATTATTGCTTAAGTAAATTGCACCAACTAATGCTCTCCTATGCTTTTCATATTCAAGCTAAAGTAGTATTAATCAATATATAAACTTCACCTTTGATAATAAAAAAATGGTGTTGAACATCCCAACGTGATTGGAGTTCGTTGGGAGGGGCTGCCCTTCTTCGTAAATATGCGGATATAGGTTGGAAATGAAAGCTCATAATTTTTTGCACATACGCGAGATAAATTAAAAGTAAAGGAGCTATATTGGAGGTTTAAAGAGGCATCGTCAACTATATGGCATTGTTGTACATTGATATAAGCTTGCTACCATCAGACTGAAGCCTATTCTTAACCGATCTCTGTCTGCCCATCAATTTGGTTTTCTCAAGGATAGACATATCACTGAACCGGTGGGTATTACCCAGGAATTATTACACTCTATCAAGACTAAGAATTCCAATGTCTTGGTCTTAAAATTGGACTTGGTTAAAGCTTTTGATAGAGCCAACTGGACCTTCATTAGACTTTTGCTCATTCAGATTGGCATTCCCCATATGGGTGTCAATTGGATTATGGGTTGTGTCTCTAGCTCCTGTTTTGCTGTGTTAGTTAATGGATCTCCCTCGGATTTTTTTCCTGCTTCCAGGGGGTTACGTCAAGGTTGTCCTTTGTCTCCCCTGCTATTCATCTTGATTATGGAGAGTCTCAGCTGTATTATTATGGATGCACAGCTCAAGGGTCTTATTAAGGGCTTTAAGTACTTCCCTCATCTGTCCATCACACACTTGTTATTTTTTGATGATGTTATCCTTATTGGTGTTGGTACTGTTGAAGAATGGAGTGCTTATAAAACTACACTTGATTTATTTTGCTCGACTTCGGGGATGTCTATTAGCATAAATAAATCATCCTTTCTCTATCAGAATGTGGATATTGAGACCAGGAATAAAATTGCTGAGATGTTTCCTTTCAGGATGGATCTGCTAACTGTGGGCTTTAAGTACTTGGGCTATCGTCTTAAACCATTGGGGTACCACTCCTTGGATTGGCGATGGATGATCGAATTATTTGAAAGAAAAATCCAAAACTGGACCTACATGTATCTCTCTCTTGGTGGCAGGGTGGTCCTTATTAAAGCTGTGCTCAAGGGGTTGGTTGTCTACTGGTTTGCTTTGGCTAGATGTCCTAAGTCTATCCTGAATGTATTGCACAAAACTATTTTCTCCTTTCTCTGGGGATCCTCTGCTGGCTATCAGAAACCTCATTTGGTAAACTGGGAATCTCTCTCCTTACCTATTGAATTTGGTGGTTGGGATATTAAGAACCTTGATTGGTTTGGTATATCTCTAAGACTAAAAAGTATGTGGCAGCTACTTACTGGTACTGGTATTTGGAGCAGAATTATTGCCCATAAATACTTAAAGAACAAATCCTTAGAAGATTGGATACGTGCCTGGCATTTCTGTGTTAATGGTACTTCATACTTTTGGAATGGGTTTATAAGGATATTTGAGTGGATTACCTGTCAGCTGGGATGGAAGGTTGGTAATGGATTAAATATTAAAGTGGGGGTTGACCCTATTGCCCGGCACAACTCGTTGCACCTTCTTTCTGAGGAGCTCAGAGATTATCTCACTGATATGGGGATTACTTATCTTGCTCAGGCACAAAACTTGGATGTGTGTAGTTCTGAGGGACCCAATTGGTATTATGCTACTGATATGCTCTTGGGTGGAGATTGGGCCACACAATGGTCCTCTTATGTAAAGGGCCTGACTCATGGGGGTATAAGGATTGGGAAAGCTGAGGATAAACTGCTTTGGATGTATGATCAACATATGGGTATGGTGACAACAAAAAAGCTTATGATCTTATTGTCTCCAATCATAGGACTTTTATGGAAAATGATATAATCTTGAAGATTTGGCACTTTAATATTCCCCACAAGCTTAATTGTTTTATCTGGCTCACTTGTTATAAGAAATTAATACTTGGGATATTCTGTGCAAGAGAGGCTGGCACGGTCCTTATAGGTGTTGTCTATGCAATGAGGAGGCTGAATCTGTGGATCATCTTTTTGTTGGCTGTCTTTTTATGAAGAAGATGATTTTGGGGCTCAACTGTTTGTTTGAGGTGAACATACTTTGGACTGCCCCCACTTTTATGGAAAATCTCTCGAACTGGGTATCCAAGAATGATTCTTTACAGTATCTGCCCCTTTTTCTTATTTGGAATATTTGGAAAGCTAGGAACTGCAAGTTATTTGAAGATCGAAACCCTGTTATGGCTGGCCTTTTACATAATATACATGATGAGGTTAATACTTATAAACCTCTTCTGAAGCACAGGTATAAAATCCGGATCATTGGGAAGCCTCCTGTTTCAAATTTTCCTAGGATCTTTTTTGATGGTGCAGCAGCAAAAAGCATCGGTGGAGTTGGTTTTTGTCTTTGGTTGAACGATCATCATTTGTTAGCCTTTAAACTTGGATGTGGGAGCAGTACAAACACTAAAGCAGAACTCTTAGCACTCTGGGCATCATTACGGGTCGCCAAGGATATTGGGTTGCCTTACCTACATATCTTTGGCAACTCCTCTGTGATTATAAATTGGGCAAAAAAGGAATCCACCTTGGACATGGTGAACCTTGAGGTTTGGTGCTACAACACCAGAATTCTCATGTCCTCATTCACTTGGGTGGATTTCAGTCATGTCTATAGGGAACATAACAAGAGGGCAGACATCTTATCCAAGGAGGGGTTGTACTTGGCTCCTGGCCATCTCTTACTTACTGAATCATATGATGATGAGATTATTGGGGAGGACTCATTACAACTATTTTAGAATATGCTCATTCTATTTTCATTTTTTTATCTCATGGATTCTTTGAGCTATGTCAGGTTTTGTTGAGCAGCTATTTCAGGATATACAAGAGTCACTCTCCTGCTTGGATAAGATTACTGGGCTCTTGTTATATTCTTTAGGGACATATATGACTGATTTATTATAGCTCACTTATGAGAGGACTATTATGTACTGATACCTAGCTGCTTAGGGTACCTCTGGTATACCATGCTTGTTATTCTGATTATGTAGTGTATGAATACTTTGTATTGATATTTGACTGATTTGCTGACCCATGGGGTTTGGTACTGTTGACTGAAGATGTAACGGGTTCTTTTGATTCAATTGAATACCAAGGAACTGCTTTTTTTTTACTGAAAAAAAAAAGTATTTGAGGAGTTATTGCATTGAGGTAACCATTGAGTGAGGTAACCACATCAACTGTGGGTTTTTTAGGGAGGTGGGGTGGTTAGGGTAGTTGGTTGTGTTCATTTTCACCAGATTGATATTTATGACTACCTTGACATGATGTCCTTTGGCGTTAGATATATTATAATAATAAAAAACAGAAAAGAAAAAACCATAACAATTGAATTTCGATATTGATGGAATTTTTTGGGTTCTAAACCTTTTGATTTCTAAGGTTTTGTATGGTTTTGAAAATGTATTAATTGAAGGCATGAAGAGAATTCTTTAAGGTCTTAAGTTCAAAGTTAATTACGGCTTTATTTTTATTTTTATTTTTGTTTAAACAATTACAACATCAAGTGTCTCCTAGGGTCACGTTCTTAGAAATAAATCCTAGGGTCATGTTGAGAGAATTTTATTTGAAATCTAATCTAATTTTTTTTAAATGATATAACAATTTTTGTTTCAGGATTTATATTTTTCACGATTGGTAGTTATAAGGGTTTTAAGAGACATAAGGATATGCAATATGTAAGTGGGGGTATAAGGTATAAAGAGTGATAAGGAGATTAATTGATTTTGTCATAATTGTAAAAGGAGTTCTAAATGAGACCTTGCACTTTGTTAAAATCATTTTGTTAAAACTGAGCACTTAAGGGATCGTAAGTTGTTTTCGACGTTTCCAGACGAATTTTATTTGAAACTAAATAAAAAGATATTCATTTTCTTGAGTCCTAGACCTATCAAAAATGGAATAAGGGGGTTTGAGGAACCTGTGTATACGGTGGATTTTATTGGTCCCATATGATTGTATTGGTTAAAATCTTGCTTATACTACTCTTTCCCACAAATAAACCCACTCACATAAAGGAGTCCCATAAAGAAGGCAAGCAAAGGAACATAACATTTTGCAATTGAAGCACTTGAAGACATCAAATCTTTATATTTTTTAATATTTTTGGAAAGTTGTTTGATATCATCGTTTGGAAGTTAATAATTCCTTCATTATCTTTCAGTCTTTAGAAGTCTAACTTCATGGTCGAGTTGCAAGAAGCCCTTATGAAGTTTTGTTTGGAATCGTATGGTCAACATACTTGTCACACTTTGGTATTTGTCTTTGATATCATTAAGTGTTGATCTTGCCTAAAATTGAATAGGGGGATTTAAGGTGTTTGGTGTTCAATACTTGTGACAATTGAAGCTTTTTGTAACACATTGTTTTGAGAATTTGAATAATTTTTTTGCATCGGGATGGTAGTGAACATCAAAGAATTGTTCAATATTCTAGATACTTTAGAAAACATTGTACAAAGAATAACTATTCATATAAGTAAACATTCACTCGGTCATATGACCTCTTGTCTACAAGTTATGCATAAAAATATTGATGTTCTCAAAACTTATAACATGTTGATAAATAATGAATACAACTTCTTCGACAACAACATTTTGAAACCATACTTCAACATAATCCATTATTTGGTTTAATTGTTGTTGAGAGTGAACAAGAGGATATTGAGCACCATACAACTATGAATTATTCAGATGAATTTGAAGAACGCACTAATGAGACATATAATGAATTTGATGAAGGCTCCAAGGAGACAAATATTGAATTGGATGAAGGCACTAAGGTAACATAAAATACTTTGGATGAAGACACTAAGGTGGATAAGGAAAAGTTTGAAAATTAAGACAAAATCATTAGACCTTCAAAGAGTTGGAATTCAAAAGGAACAAATTTAGCTTAGGATATGACAGGACATAGATTAACCACTTTCACATTCTTGATTACTCTAAACATGTGAAGTTTGCGAGGGTTGTATTTCTTGATGATGATCTACAAAGGCATCCTATTGATAATAAGTTAGATGAATTACCTAAACTTGATGATCAATATGAGGAACATGAGGATAAGGGCGATGGAAATGCAATTGACAATGAGGATGGTGCACTTGATTTTTTTAAGTTGAATAGTGCACCTAAATAATGCCAACATCGTCGCCAAGTTGTCCATCATGGATTGCGGTGCTTTGATATTCATCCATGCAGTATTTGTGGAAAAATAATCCACCTTGCGGGAAGGTGTCAAAAATGAAGAAAGATTAAAAAAACAAATGCATTTTGGATGGTCAAGTAGTTGGCAATGGATTTTGGAAGCCAAGTTGTTTGAGCGGCCTTATCATCAGATTCACACACATGTAGAAGCATACTTGATCAAAGAGGTTCTCAATTGTAGATGGACATGGATGCTTGTCTTCAGGTTTTAATGATTTAGGGCATGACTAGGGCCCACTTGCTATAGTCTTTTGAGTTGAAGACCGAATCTCCAAAATCTGCTCGAAGACAATATGATTACCCTTTTCTACTTTTAGGGGGGTATATTGACATTGTTGGTTTACATGCCCCTAGGACTTATAACATTTTAGTTGACAGGGGGGGATATCTTGATGATGTCAGACTCCAATATTTAGAGTCTATTTAGTGATTTTTGTAGATATGATTTATTCAAGATGATTAATTTATATTGGATGGATTTAGAACATGATGAATTGAGGATTGTTTCAAGACATGATAGATGATTCTAGGCAAGATGGTGGATTGAGGGTTGATTCAGGACGAGATGGGCTAAGGATTTGATGATGTTAGCATAGATCACTCACACAAAGTTTTTAATGGTTAGGATTTTCTAGAGTTTAATGATATTTTGATACATTTCCAAGATGTTGGTTTGGATGGATGGTTTGCCACATTTTGGCATTTGAGGATTTAGTCACTTGCAAATTTGTGCTTTGCATGATTGTTTGACATGATTAATGGACATTTGGTTTCATGATTTGGAGCGGTACCAACAATTCACTTGGTTCACTTCTTAAAGGATTTCGAGCAGAATTATCAGGATTTTCATACACAAGTTTTTACAGGATACAAGATTTGGGTGTTGATCAACATTTTTTTTGTCAAGTGGATTATTAATAGTTTTTTATGTGTTGATATTTGAGAGTAGTTTTGTGAACATACAATTATTCTGCATTTTCTCTTTGCACTTTGGATTGTCAAGGATTTTTAATATATGGGATGTGATTAACTTGCAACCAATTTATTTCTCATTAGTTTTTGTGCTCGTCGGTTTTGGGTCACTTCATTGAACACTTGGAGGATATCCGGTTCATTTATTGCATTGTGAGTTTTCTAAATTTGGTTTTCAACATGTGTTTTCGACAGTTTTTTTAGGCAGTTCTTTGTTAAACACTTTCGTGATTTTTTTAAAGTGAATTTTGATGTTTTTATTAAAGTGAACACTTTGATGATGTTTTCAAAGTGAATTATTCCTCTAATTAGATTTCATAAATTTATGAGGAATTTTTTGGAATATTCAAATACAAATTCAATATATCATAGAACTCAAAATAAAGAGTCTACCTAAAATGACATCTTATGGCACTATATGGTGGGATTATCCTTAGGGGTGTAGTGGGGGGTCGAAATGCCCATTAGAGTAATAATAGTGGTCTCCGTTTAATGTGGGTCCACTATGTTTGTTATTATTAAATAAGTTTGACTAGGTAGTTAGTATTTAATAAATGTAATATACCTCATTATAGAAGGTCTAGTACATAGTTAGCATTAAGGTTTTGTAGGTTGGAGTCCTCCTTTTTTTTGTAATTTCAGATACTAATATATTGAATTAAAATAGTAATACAGTAAAAAATATAGCTCGTAGTGATAGTTCTGCAAGCATAATGTGGCAAAGATAGAGTTAGGGCCTATCCCTCAGGGGAATTCAGTCTTTTATAAACAAAATGATCCTCTCTGTGTAAGGGAAAACAGATCATGGTAACAGAAAAATTGATAGTATCAAAACATAAAAACTAAGAACAAATTTTGTTTTCCAAATGGCCAAGTCAAAAAGAAAAAACATAGGAACCATGAAACCCGGATTAAGGTTTGGAGGGTGGCTCCTCCTTTATAGGAAACCCAAAGCCAAAACCCAGCTGATATTTTGGTCGACCAGTCACTGGGAGAGAAAGTGGGTTGATGGAAGGTTAACCATCATATTTTTTAGGAATCTTGACATCAATGCTAGTATCCTCTTCACTGCTCGTGTCATCCTCCATAGTGGAGGGACTTCGTTTAATCGGGAGCGACTCGGTTTTCATGTACTTAGTCGCGATGTTGAGAGCGAATTTACCTTTCTTAGTGCTTGAAATGGTCCTTTGAGGAGGATGAGGCGGTTGTTTAATGTCCATAGGAACTACATTTGGATTCAAGGAGGGATTTGGGGGATCAATCTGAGAGTCGATGAGATGAAGGATAAGCTTGCCCAGAATATTTTTGACAACCTAGTAATTATGCCTGCAGAGGACCGTTCGGTTTTCCACTGAATATAAACCTGTAAGCTCATCCTCCCAATCATCTAAGAGTTGGCGGAGAGTGTCAAGAATTTCCATGTCATAATCATCTGTGTTGGCTTGGGTTGCGAGACTTCTAGCATGTTCATTGGCATTTCTAGTGCCACCACGTCCCCGTCTAGGCATGGCTCATAAAATACGTGACATAATCAGCTGGATCAGAGGCACAGAATGATGAAGCTTCTGAGTGTCGATAGAGAGGAAGAGTGCAAGAGTATGTAGGCTGAAACACTCCTATGTCACGTTTGACTTTGCAGAATGACCGGCCTTCACAGGATTGAACATGAGAGAGAAAATGTAGTGAAAAACATTGAGAAGGCTTCCCATAAAGGGAATACATAGAACTAGATGCGCCATTAAGGTTGTCGTTACTCTGCATGTAGATTTGAAGTACCAAGTGACGAAGACGAGGTCACTTCCCATCATGATCTTGGAGAGCTCGCGTTGTTCGAGGTGGAATCCAGCTCGAGGCATTTGAGGATAGTGTGAGCCTTGCACGGTAATTTTTAGTGGCAAAATTTCACCAATTAGCTGGTTTTTTTTTTTTTTTTCAAAAACTAAATTCGCTATTTGGTGTCTAATATCGCCTATATTTACATAAAAAATGTTTTTTTATCATAATATTCACCAAATTGTATACATTTCAGTGTTAATTTTATGTTTCATATTTAATATTTGCCTACCTATCTATAAACATGTTTTTTCAATCCAGAACAATCACCTAGAATACTATACTTAAGTATAATATTAGAATCCTTAAAAAAATACCCTGTGAGGGGGTGTCATGGGAGTGACATCGGGGGACAATTGTGTGTCGCGACAGTTTCTCCCTCTTGTTTATGTGGCAAGTGATCACCGACATCCGGTCACATATCGTCCTTGGAAATTTGGATGCAGTCATGCTTAAGAGTGGAGTTAGGAATCTCTACTAGGGAGAAATGCTGCAGAAAAGAGATTGAAGATACTCCCCAATTGGATACTTTATCCGCGAAAGAGTTAGATTCACGTCGAGCATGCTAAAAGGTGATGGCTGAAGGTTGAGAAAGGAGGAGAGCTAGTTGTTGTAGATCATAATCCAATCTCCAACTGGGGGAATCCTTGGTGCAATTAGTGTCATTTTGCAGTCTAATGGCCATGTTTAGGATAAGCTGCGAGTCCCCCTCCACAATGAGTGGAAAGAGATCCCAATTGAAGGTGATGCAAAATCCTTGGAGTAGACACGCTAATTCAGCTGCATTATTGCTTTCAATGCCTAGCATTTTGTAGAAGACATGAAGAATATGTCCGATGGAAGATATGAAAACCCCCCGATAACCAACTTTTCTAGGATTCCCTTTGGAGGCCCCATCAAAGTTGAGTTAAAAAAATCCATGGGGAGGGCCTCTCCACTTTTGGAGAAAGGAGGAGTGGTGAGCCTATGTCGTGGGTAAAATGGAAACCTAAAGAGGTGAAATTTTCCAGTTCTTCATAATGGTTTTTTCCATGGGAGTATCTTGTAGGTCCTAATCATGCCACTTGTGCAACATAGTAGTTTCCTTGGTGTGATGATGACAAGATGCTCAAACTCTTTCCGTGGGATTAACTCTGCCTTCAAAGATCTTGAGTTTGCGTTCCTTCCAAATATTCCAAATAATAAAACTTGGGATGAGTTGTGATATCCTACTGAGTAAAGGATTTTGATAAGGACACTTGTGCCAATGATTGATGGTTTCTGAAATGTTCCCATTGCAGTGATTTGTTCTCTTGCAAATGCAGGCAATCATGTCCCAAAGTCTACTAGAGAAGGAGCATTGATCAAGAAGGTGATCCATGGTTTCCTCTTGTTCTTTGCAGAGGACACATTGCGAGGGTTTGATGAAACCTCGCTTAAGGAGATCGTCCCATGTGAGGAAGCGCTTGTGTAACACCATCCAGAGACAAATTGTCAGTTTGGACCAAGTTTTTAACCCCCAAATTTTGGCCCAACAATGCTGAGGTTGCTCATTGGGACTATTGATGCACCATTCAACAAGAGTGGTTTGAGGAATTAAGCCCCATTGGGTGAGATTTATAGTAGTTCGAAGAGGTGGATGGATTGCAGCTAGTGGTAGAAGAAGTGATGGTGATGGTGATGAAGATAATGCAGGCAAAGAATATGGAAAGATGGAATTGTTGCAGCTGCAACATTTTCCCAAAATTCCAAAAAAATTCAGGACCCTCCTTTTGCTTGAATCAGTTTGATTTTCTTCTTTGATTTGATCTAATGATTTTTTCAGAATGATTTTCTAATGCTTGGATTGATCTATCACTTGTTTGATTCTTCCTCTAACACTTGAAACAATCCACTATTTGTTCAAAATTTATCGCTGCTTTTAAATGCATTTTCAGCATGTTTGAATTGGAAGTTTATTTGGTTGGTGCTCCCGCTGTTGCGGAAGATTAACAGGTCTTGGCTTCAACATTTTCTCCGATACTTTTCCCTCAATCGGCTGAGTTTTTGGTTTCGAATCGGAACATGTTGTTATTTCTTTCTCCGCCGTTGCATCCGGTAAACTCTGAACTCTCCCGATCATCACTTTGATTGTTCAAACCCCGCGTCGTTGTTCTCGCCGCTCTTTAAGCCTTGGTTTTTCCGCCATTGTGGCTTCCAAATGCATTACCTTTCCGAGCCTTTAGCTGTTTTCTCTTCCGATTCGGAACTTATTGGCGAGGCGTGATGTCCTTTGTTCTTCCGTCGTTGCGGCTGCGAAAAGCATTATCCTTCCGGCCAGTTAGTGTTTTTCTCCTTCGATAAAGAATGTGCCTATAGCGGAATGACTTGTCCTTTAGATATCCACCGTTTTCGCTCTCGTTTCGTTTCCGTTCCGATGTTTTAAAGCTCTGACGCGTTATTGTTTGTCTCTCGGTTATCCCCGCGGATGGAGTAATGGTTTGGCCACCCGACGTTGCGGAAGGAGTTAGGCTTTCAACGTCCGACCCATTTCTCTCCACCGTTCGATCTTTTAATTTTTCCCCGCCACTTACATTTGTATATATATGAATGGGGTCGGGCTTGTTCATTATTCTATTATTTTTCAACTGTCGTGCTCTGTCATTATCACGCGCTGTCGTTCTCTCGAGCTAGCGAAGGACCCCGTTGTTGGTACCCGCGTCCAGGTGGCTCAGCTGTGGAAGCTTCACCACTTTTCTTCCTGTCGTCTACGCAGCGTTGCCAGGTAGGCTCCTCATGGCTTATCCCGTTTCGTTCAAGATTTTGGTTGTTTTTCTATGGTTGGGGTTTTCCATGGCCTTTTCCCTTGGCCTGTTAGTTACCCGCCTATATATTGGGGATTTTGTGGCGTTACAGTCCGCGAAAAACGGGGGGGGGGATTTTGACCCACTGAGTAGTTTTTCCCACAGCCATTTGTTATGCAACCCTGCGCTCAGTAATGGGGGTTGGTGCAGACGGCCGTTACACTGTCTGCACCAATCCGCCCTGTGTGATGATGTTTTTTGCAGGGGAGGCTTTCATGGCCTTCCTGTGGCACTTGAAATGGTTCCCCTCTCCCCCTTTGTTTTCGTGCTACCCGCTTCATCAAGCCCTAGCCGTTTTTTTATCTACGTGGTTCCGCGCGACCCCATTCGCGCTCAGTTTCGAACCCCAAGCCGGTGGAAGAGGATATGTCACTGCATGTAGTTTTATTGGTCATAATCGCGTGGGTAGTATTTTGTTGAAGCACCGCTGAAAAGCTCGAATATTTTCCACTGTCATTCTCGCGCAGCACCATGATCATGGCGCCCGTGAATAGCCCGAGTTTGCTCCATTTTTATGTAGATTCGCTTCCCACTCGATTCTATTGTTAGATTTGTTTTGATATTAGAAAGCAATGTTAGCTTGCACATTTTTCTTCATGTAACTATTTCCGTCATGCTAAACATAGATGAAGTTAAACACTGGACATTTTTCTTCATGTAACTATTTTCATCATGCTAAACATAGATGAAGTTAAACACTGCACCTTGTTGTCCCAATGTTTGCAACGCAGTCGGGAATGTCTTAATGTTTACAATTTCATATATGGCAAGAAGATTCCAAATTCAAGATGTCGAAGCGACAGAAGAAGAAGGCCCATGTGGTTGAAGAGGACCCAGAAGTGGAAGTTGTCACCAAGACTAGGTACATATATGAGGACACCAAGTGTATATCTGGTGTCGAACCTGAATACCAATGGGGGGAAATATATAGGTTAATCACCCGCAGGGAAGTGCCCGATATGGGCTTGGAGGAAGAGAGCATATATTCCAACATTGAGAGATCTTCGTTGATGAAGATCGCTACAAGACTAGATCTATTCCCATGCTCTGAAGTAATTGGTTGGATTCTGCCCCGGACAGATGTAATAATGATGATCCTGGAGAACATTGACAAACAGGGCTATGCTGCCTATAGCCCAGGATATGTAGCCCTGGCATACCACCTGCCAGAAGCACAAGTGTTTGTATCTGATGATTGGCTGAACAACGTTAGAATGGACCTGGTTGAGAATCTTAAAAGAATGTTGTTGCCTGGAAAACATTTCAGGACCAAGCCAACAGGTGAATATGATACAGCAAGCTTAAGGACCCCATATAGGTTCATAGCTTTAATGCTTAACCAGATTTTTGGAAGAACTCATGGCAGGTTCTTCAAATTGGAATGGATGCCCATTATTTTTTATGTTGCAACCCAGGGGACCATTTTCAACTGGGCCAACATAGTATCAAACCGTTTATCTGCTTGCTTGGCCTCAACCCTAGGAGGAGTATCCCAAAAGAGGTCTGAATTCTACATGAGTTCCATACTTGTCGACTGTATATTGTGCAATCAGCCTTTCCTTGGACTACGGTGCATTTAGGACAGGGAAAGGATGCCTGTTTATGCTGCATACAAGCCAATGTGGACAGTTCGTCATGCCACTGTATACGCTCATTTTCCTGAAGGAGTGTGACTGCATGTCAGAAGAGGCATTGTGAGTTATTGAGGAGTATGCAGATTATTATTTGACCGAGGATGGCCTATACTTCAGAATGTTCGGAGGTTCCAGAGCACCCTCCCTACTTCACAGATACACCACTGACTACATCATTCACAAGGAAGCAGTTAGGCAAGTCTTCCTGGATGGCATAGGAAGCTTTCTGTTTGAGCATAAGAAGGCTACCTATCCTCCTTTGCCCTTCAAGTTAGGAAGTTACAGGTTCACCAGAGTGAAGAAAGCTGATGAGTTTGTAGAAGAGTTGGAAAGGTTTCATTTTGGTGAGATGCCCTTCCATAGAAGTGACTCCTGCAGTAAAGTAGTTGAACATTGTAAAGAAAACAACGTACATTTTGAATACACCCACCATTTCGATAGAGAAGAATCTGTCTTCCGAAGTGCATTAAACATAACAGCTTTAAGGAGAAGGTTCAAGAAGAATATCACCAGCAAAGGTGGGAAGGGAGATGAACAAGCAAAAGTTGAGGAAGAAGCCAAGAGAAGAAATGAGGAAGCCCAAAGGCTAGCACAAGAAGCTGCAGGGTGGTTGCAGGGGGAAGAAGAAGAAAAAAGAAGCGCTGCCCAAGAAGCAGCCAAAAAGGCAGAAGAAGATGCTAGGAATGAAGAAGAAGAAAAGAAAAGAAAGCTTGACGAGGAGCTACAGAAGCAAGAAGCAGAGAGGCTAAAGCTGACGCAGACAGAGACAGAACTGTCAGCCTCCGACACAGCTGGAGGACAGACCCAGGACATGGAGAACCCCGAGGTTCAGGACCCAGAAGCACCTGCTACCAGTACCCTTGGACCATATGTGGTCCCCACCCTTAAACTGGTCCCTTTTGTACAAAAGGTGGGTGAAGAAATACCTGATTTTAACACTGTGTTCTATGACAGGGAGACAAAGAGGATAGTGAAGAGGATGGAAAGGAAGGTTGAAACTGGAGGTCTGCCCGGGAAAATGATAACGGATACGCCCATTGTGTTTGGAACAGACCGAGATCCAAGATTCACCATTAGATTCGGAGCTGCATTGATTCACGCCTCAGAAGACAATGTGGACAGGATTATGACAGACTTGGAGCAATCCAAGAAGTCCTCTGCTCAACTGAAAGACACATTGAGAAAGGAGAGAGAGGAAAGCAATAGGCTAAAGAGGAAATATGAGGACATGAAAAGGGAGATGAGGTCCTCAAGAGATGAACTGCAACTCCTCCAAGTGGAGAGACAAGTTAGGGAAACTACACAGGAGTGTCTAGAGAGAGTTCAGCGAGAGTGTCAAGAGCTCTGGGTGGAGAAAGAACAGCTGCTGCGAAAGATAGGAAACTTAGAGCAGCAAAAGACCGCCTTAGAAGCAAATGAGCAGCAAGCTCAAGAACAAGAGAGAAAGCTTCAAGAGCATATTTCTTCTTTAGCCACTGCTTTAGAGGAAGCAAGGGAGCAGCAGGTCAACCTCCAACCATTCAAAGAGCATGTGTTGGCAAAAAAGGCCAAGATGCTGCAGCTGCAGACTGCCATAGAAGAGCAGAGATGCAAAGTTCTGCAGGTAGATGGCTGATTAGAGGAAATCCTGGAAACCTCCTCTTACTTTGTTGATAGATCTCAATACGTCCTTGAAGTCCTGACCGCAATAATGGCAAGGCTAGAGAATAATGAAGAAACTCCAGCAGAGCTGCCATCGAAGGATAAACAGGCCCTCAAGCGGGATTATGACTTACTAGAGTTTGCTATAAATACAGCATTGGATTTCAAAAAGGCCATTAAAAAGACGAAAGGAGCATGCGCAGAGTTTTTCAGGAGGCTCCTTATTACCTACAATCGGTGCCAAATAGAGGCCAAACAGAGGCTTGATGTTTTCCCGGACCACAACTCATTTGTGGAGATGTTGCAGAAGAGATATCAGGAGGAGGAAGCGAAAGTACAGCATATTAAATCCCTGGATGATCAGATCTTAAGGAGTGAAGTAGATCATTCAGCCATCAGTGTGCAGCTTTTGGAGGATCAGCTTCGGTTGAGTACAGCCAGAATTGAGGCTATAAAGAACCAGGCTGCGAAGTTTGAGATCAACATTCAGTTTCTGGAACCTTGTGCCTTTGAAGGCATCGCCTCTGAAGCTTTGGGATGGAAGAAGTTTCTGGACACCCAAGTGGGACCCTCCTCGTAAAAGATTGGTCACTTTTGTAATTTGTAATGATTTTGTAAAAACATTTGAGAAAAGTGAAACATTGGAGGTGAAGAGTTGGGAAGCCCAACAGTCTCGTCCTTTTTGTATAAATGTAGAAGGCTTAGAAGGAATTGGGGCTTTTTCCCAATTAGACATGTAAAGCGATATTGGAAGAAGAACTACTTTTTTTTGCAATAAAGAATCATTGTTTGCCTGTTGGAGAAAGAGTGGAGTGACTTTCAAATGTTATGTTGTGGTTTGTGGAAAGATGAACTATTTTGTTTTTCCAGCTTTGTGTCCATCAACTGTGAGATCGTTCTAACTCTCAGAGCCTATGTTCTTGTTTGAATGATTTCTAGTTTATTCTGTGGGATTACCACCATGAGTAATGCATGCTGTTCATAAACAATTGGCTATCTGATTGTCTAAATATTTTAATCATTCATGTGTTGTAGGAAGGAATATCAACTACCTGTAATTTCTCATTATAATGCATGCACATTACGCATTACTTATATAATAAGTTACAATTTGGCTCCCCGGGGATAGATAGATAGATAGATGGATAGTTAGTTTACTTTATTGCTGCATATGTGATTTAGATGCTTGTGAGCTCTAAGACGAGAGGTAAGAACCTGCGCATCACGTTGTGACTGCTCCTTGCATCCTTCATCACCATGCATTGTTAATTAGGCACTTGCATTTCATACTTTAAGTCAAAAATACAAAAATATACGGTGGACCGAGCTGCAACCGGTAAAACCTTTTGTTTTTGTTACTTGACCTACGGTAGCCGGACCGTAAACCGGACGGATTCCCTATACCAAACAGTCACGGGCTAGTTGGGAACGCTGACTGGGGAGAATCCCTTGCTGTTGTTACCTGCGAATTTCCAGGCATCAACAGTTTCTAGCGCTAGAAGGAGGGCCGCCAGTGCATGGCTGGCCGTGGAAACCTATTTTCCCAAGACTACCCCACCAGCAGAGGTTTGGAAGCTTTTGACTTAACCCAAGTACATATGAGTTCTGGTTCTACCTGTGAAGCAAGTAAGCCCAGTTTCATATTACAGTGTTTCTTACTCAGACTCCCGTTCGTTCACCTTGATCATGGTTGGTATAAATGTGAATCATCCCAACCCATTGTCGGCTTAGAGAGTTAGATCACCTTTGAACCTAACACCTCCTTTGCATAACCTACCTCACGCTTTTGAGAAGCTGCTGCCTAAGTTTGACCCCGATGGGAGGACTGCTGTAGATGACCACTTGCAAAGTTTCTATCTAGCAGTAGAAGGGTTAAGGGCTGGGGAGTACAAAGATGTTGTCTGTCGATTATTCCCGCACACCCTTAAAGGGGCAGCAGCATCCTGGTATTTCAGTTTTCCTGCAAACTCTATTCCTGATTGGGACACCTTCGAAAGGACTTTCAGAAGTAAGTACTCAGCCCAAAAGACCCATGCCTCACTAATGAAAGGTCTTGGTTTGTTAAGAAAAGAGAAGGATGAGAAGGTGCATCATTTTACCCAAAGATTTTCAACATACTTAAAAAAAATTCTGAAACTAACAGAACCTCAAACAAAGTCTTAATTGAATATTATAGCTCAGCCCTAGGACCTGAACTAGCCATGTTTGCCAAAATGAAAGCCAAGCCTGTGTTGGTAGAGACTTATGAAGAAGCAGAAAGGGTAGAGGCTAAAAAGGAAAGTATAGAAGACTATCCTGAGCAACTGAGAGAAAAGACTATCGAGAGAAGAACATTGTTGCTGTCTAAACCTAAAGAAGAACAATCACATGAACTTGAGGGAATACTTAAAATGATTCAGAAACTATCCAACCGAATAATAGATCTGGAGAAAGAAAGGGAAGTTCAGAAGATTGATAAACCCTACCACCAAAAAAGGGAGAATAACAACCAATGGAAAATCCCTCCACCAAATTCAACATCAATGAATATAACAGAGGTAGGGGGGGACAATTTCTGCACTTTTCACCAACAGACTCATTTTGAAAAGAAGTGTCCTCAATGGTTAAATTCAATGACATTGGTTATGAATCAGCTGCTAGATTCTAAGTTGACTAAGGACAGTGGTAAAGAGGAAAAGAAAAACCAGACCATGGAGAAACAAGATAATGATACCATGTTTTCATGGGATGGTGTCTTGCTTTTTGACACCGAAGAGAGTGCTCTTAAATCTGAATGCACACCTACAGCAACAAAGGACATGGATTTAACAATTTCAAAGATCAGAAAATTGCAAAAGAATGTCAAGAGACAGGAAGATGCCAATGTTGAGGATAAAACATCTAAAGTCACTACCATCAACCAGGAAACAGAGCCAATCATTGAGCCTGTCAAACCTACGGAAGGGGTTGATGAAGGAAACACTGAAAAAATTAAGGAAGTTAAAAAAGAGATACCCATAGAAAACCAACCTGTAGTTGAAAAGGTCGAATCAACTGGGGAAGAAAAAACTAGAACCCCACCTTTCCTTTTGACTCTAGAAATGCTCGATCATAAGGTGCATAATTGTCTGGTAGACTCTGGATCATTGGTAAATGTTATGCCACTAAAGGTCTGCAAAAAAATTAGTGGGCAGCCAAAACCTACTACTTGGGATGTCACTCAACTAGAAAAGACTAGTGTCAAAGTAGTGGGAGAAATGGAGAATGTCCTTATTCGATTGTTTGCAAATAAAAGGATATGTCAGTACATTGATATTGTAGTAGCAGACATACCTGATGGCTATGGACTGATCCTGAATCGAGACTGGACAGCAAGACTAAATGGGTACTTTGCTTCAAACTGGTCACACTTGTGTTTGCCTCAGAAGGGAAGCCCAAACCTGATTAAGATATTAAGAGAGCCCTACATGAAGCACAATGTCACTGAGCTGGAAGAAGGTAATGAATCTGCCAATTCTGTCCTGGGAAATTATTTCACAGAGCTTAAACTAAGATATCATGCCTCAGGAAAGGCCAGTTCTACGATTGACACTCAGCCTGAGCTCCTTCAACATCCTCAGGTTGAAAGGGATGACTGTAAGATAGTAGACATGTTTTCAATCTCAAAAATAGCACAGCTAGACCATGGTTATATATCTCATGTCTACAATCCAGCCCACCCCTTGACTCCCTGGGATTAAAGATTTTCAGGAGTGGGCAATCTTTCTTTTCTTTTGCATTGTACATAAATAAATTGATGTTGTTTTTCTTTAATGCTTGATACCGTTTTATTTTGGGGCTGATTGCTTTGATGTTGTTTTTCTTTTAGTTTTAATGCTTTGTTGCTAGTTCCTTTCGTTTTGAATAAAGAGGCAAACTATTGGTTGCAATGGAAACATCAGGGTTCTTAATTAACTGAAATCTTGAGCAAAAGACTATGCTTTTAAAACATAGAATGTCTTCTAGTAGCAGTGTTCCTAATTGGCCTTGCATTCATCAAAGTTCTACTTAACCCCTGTAAATGACTCAGAATTAAGAGGTTTGGAATACTATTGTGAGGCTCCATCCATTCCACATCTAAAATGTCCAAGGGAGTGACAGCAAAGGACCCACGGAAAGGAAGCTAAGTAAATAGTATATCATATATAAATGATCCCATGCCATGATTTCAGAAAAGATAAAAGCTATCAAGAGTCAAAACTCTTGAAAGAAACAATACACATCAAAGCAAACTATCAAAAGCATGAATCTCAAATTGCCAAAAGTTCCTCTCCGTCCGTGAGATGAAAAGTCAATTCTTCTCTCACACAAAAGGACACTATGGATAGAGGAGCCTGAATAAAATTCAGAAAGAAAGGCAAATGGAGGACTCACAAGAACTAAAGTTCAAAAGGCACAAAAGTGCAGTTGGCATGGGAATGAGGAACAAAGGGATAATGTTGTTTACTACATGTTACAATCCTGTGGTGTCCAAGCCTGAACCTACCTAAGGACAAGGGTAAAATGAATCTCACTTATTTGGCCTCAAAAGAGTTATTCAGACTTGCAAATATTTCTGATGTTACCTTTCCCAATGAATGAACTGCTTCTTAATGATTTAAATGCATAATTTGGCCAGCTTAGGAATACAAACAGCTAGAGGATTTCAACTTTTCATCCAGACGGTCTTGCACTGGGAAGAAGTTAAGTCAGAAATCTGGGCTTCACCAGATAGTCGCCAATTGTTGCAGCTGCAACATTTTCCCAAAATTCCAAAAAAATTCAGGACCCTCCTTTTGCTTGAATCAGTTTGATTTTCTTCTTTGATTTGATCCAATGATTTTCTAATGCTTGGATTGATCTATCACTTGTTTGATTCTTCCTCTAACTCTTGAAACAATCCACTATTTGTTCAAACTTTATCGCTGCTTTTAAATGCGTTTTCAGCATGTTTGAATCGTAAGTTTATTTGGTTGGTGCTCCCATCATTGCGGAAGATTGACAGGTCTTGGCTTCGACATTTTATCCGATACTTTTCCCTCAATTGGCTGAGTTTTTGGTTTCGAATCGGAACATGTTATTTATTTCTCCACCGTTGCATCCGGTAAACTTTGAACTCTCCCGATCATCGCTTTGATTGTTCAAACCCCGCGTCGTTGTTCTTGCCACTCTTTAAGCCTTGGGTTTTCCGCCGTTGTGGCTTCCAAATGCATTACCTTTCCGAGCCATTAGCTGTTTTCTCTTCCGATTCGGACCTTATTGGTGAGGCGTGATGTCCTTTGTTCTTCCACCGTTGCAGCTGCGAAAAGCATTATCCTTCCGGTCAGTTAGTGTTTTTCTCCTCAGATAAAGAATGTGCCTATGGCGGAATGCCTTATCCTTTAGATATCCATCGTTGCAACTCTTGTTCCATTTCCGTTCCGATGTTTTAAAGCTCCGTCGCGTTATTGGTTGTCTCTCGGTTATCCCTGCGGATGGAGTAATGGTTTGGCCACCCGACGTTGCAGAAGGAGTTAGGCTTTCGACGTCCGACCCATTTCTCTCCGCCATCCGATCTTTTAATTTTTCCCCGCCGCTCTCATTTGTATATATATGAATGGGGTCGGGCTTGTTCATTATTCTATTATTTTTCAACTATCGTGCTCTGTCATTATCACGCGTTGTCATTCTCTTGAGCTAGCAAAGGACCCCATTGTCGGTACCCGCGTCCAGGTGGCTTAGTTGTGGAAGCTTGACCGCTTTTCTTCCCGCCGTCTACGCAGCGTTGCCAGGTAGGCTCCTCGTGGCTTATCCCGTTCCGTTCAATCTTTTGGTTGTTTTTCTACGGTTGGGGTTTTCCACGGCCTTTTCCCTTGGCTCGTTAGTTACCCGCCTATATATTGGGGATTTTGTGGCGTTACTGTCCGCGGAAAAGGGGGGGCTTTTTGACCCACTGAGTAGTTTTTCCCACAACCATTTGTTATGCGACCCTGCGCTTAGTAATGGGGGTTGGTGCAGATGGCCGTTACGCTGTCTGCACCAATCCGCCCTGTGTGATGATGTTTTTTGCAAAGGGAGGCTTTCATGGCCTTCCTGTGGCACTTGAAATGGTTCCCCTCTCCCCCTTTGTTTTCGTGCTACCCGCTTCATCAAGCCCCAGCCGTTTTTTATCTACGCGGTTCTGCGCGACCCCATTCGCGCTCAATTTCGAACCCCAAGCCGGTGGAAGAGGATATGTCACTGCATGTAGTTTTATTGGTCAGAATCGCGTGGGTAGTATTTTGTTGAAGCATCACTGAAAAGCTCGAATATTTTCCACTGTCATTCTCGCGCATCACCATGATCATGGTGCCCGTGAATAGCCCGAGTTTGCTCCATTTTTATGTAGATTCGCTTCCCACTCGATTCTATTGTTAGAGTTGTTTTGATATTAGAAAGCAGTGTTAGCTTGCACATTTTTCTTCATGTAACTATTTCCATCATGCTAAACATAGATGAAGTTAAACACTGCACATTTTTCTTCATGTAACTATTTCCGTCATGCTAAACATCGATGAAGTTAAACACTGCACCTTGTTGTCCCAATGTTTGCAACGTAGTCGGGAATGTCTTAATGTTTACAATTTCATATATGGCAGGAAGATTCCGAATTCAAAATGTCGAAGCGACATAAGAAGAAGGCCCATGTGGTTGAAGAGGACCCAGAAGTGGAAGTTGTCACCAAGACTGAGTACATATATAAGGACACCAAGTGTATATCTGGTGTTGAACCTGAATACCAATGGGGGGAAATATATAGGTTAATCACCCGCAGGGAAGTGCCCGATATGGGCTTGGAGGAAGAGAGCGTATATGCCAACATTGAGAGATTTTCGCTGATGAAGATCGCTACAAGACCAGAGCTATTCCCATGCTCTGAAGTAATTGGTTGGATTCTGCTTCGGGCAGATGTAACAACGATGATCCTGGAGAACGTTGACAAACAGGGCTATGCTGCCTATAGCCCAGGATATGTAGCCCTGGCATACCACCTGCCAGAAGCACAAGTGTTTGTATCTGATGATTGGCTGAACAACGTTAGAATGGACCTGGTTGAGACTCTTAAAAGAATGTTGTTGCCTGGAAAACATTTCAAGACCAGGCCAACAGGTGAATATGATACAGCAAGCTTAAGGACCCCATATAGGCTCATAGCTTTAATGCTTAACCGGATTTTTGGAAGAACTCATGGCAGGTTCTTCAAATTGGAATGGATGCCCATTATTTTTTATGTTGCAACCCAGGGGACCATTTTCAACTGGGCCAACATAGTATCAAACAGTTTATCTACCTGCTTGGCCTCAGCCCTGGGAGGAGTATCCCAAAAGAGGTCTGAATTCTACATGAGTTCCATACTTGTCGACTATATATTGTGCAATCAGCCTTTCCCTGGACTACGGTGCATCTGGGACAGGGAAAGGATGCCTGTTTATGCTGCATACAAGCCACTGTGGGTGCACAAGTACCACAGTCATTACCGAGAAATCTGTGAACAGTTCGTCATGCCACTGTATACGCTCATTTTCCTGAAGGAGTGTGACTGCATGTCAGAAGAGGCATTGCGGGTTATTGAGGAGTATGCAGATTATTATTTGACCGAGGATGGCCTATACTTTAGAATGTTCAGAGGTTCCAGAGCACCCTCCCTACTGCCCAAATACACCACTGACTACATCATTCACAAGGAAATAGTTAGGCAAGTCTTCCTGGATGGCATAGGAATCTTTCTGTTTGAGTATAAGAAGGCTACCTATCCTCCTTTGCCCTTCAAGTTAGGAAGTTACAGGTTCACCAGAGTGAAGAAAGCTGATGAGTTTGTAGAAGAGTTGTAAAGGTTTCATTTTGATGAGATGCCCTTCCATAGAAGTGACTCCCGCAGTAAAGTAGCCGAACATTGTAAAGAAAAAACCATACATTTTGAATACACCCACCATTGGGATAGAGAAGAATCTGTGTTCCGAAGTGCATTAAACATAACAGCTTTAAGGAGAAGGTTCAAGAAGAAGATCACCACCAAAGGTGGGAAGGGAGATGAACAAGCAAAAGCTGAGGAAGAAGCCAAGAGAAGAAATGAGGAAGCCCAAGGCTGGCACAAGAAGCTGCAGGGTGGTTGCAGGGGGAAGAAGAAGAAAAAAGAAGAGCTACCCAAGAAGCAGCCAAAAAGGCAGAAGAAGATGCTAGGAATGAAGAAGAAGAAAAGAAAAGAAAGCTTGACGAGGAGCTATAGAAGCGAGAAGCAGAGAGACTAAAGCTGATGCAAACAGAGACAAAACTTTCAGCCTCCGACACAGCTAGAGGACAGACCCAAAACATGGAGAACCCCGAGGTTCAGGACCCAGAAGCACCTGCTGCCAGCACCCCTGGACCATCTGTGGTCCCCACCCTTAAACTGGTCCCTTTTGTACAGAAGGTGGGTGAAGAAATACCTGATTTTAACACTGTGTTCTATGACAGGGAGACAAAGAGGATAGTGAAGAGGACGGAAAGGAAGGTTGAAACTGGATGTCTGCCTGGGAAAATGATAACGAATACGCCCGTTGTGTTTGGAACAGACCGAGATCCAAGATTCACCATTAGAGCCGGAGCTGCACTGATTCACGCCTCGAAAGACAATGTGGACATGATTATAACAGACTTGGAGCAATCCAAGAAGTCCTCTGCTCAACTGAAAGACACATTGAGAAAGGAGAGAGAGGAAAGCAATAGGCTAAAGAGGAAATATGAGGACATGAAAAGGGAGATGAAGTCCTCAAGAGATGAACTGCAACTCCTCCAAGTGGAGAGACAAGTTAGGGAAACTACACAGGAGTGTCTAGAGAGAGTTCAGAGAGAGTATCAAGAGCTCTGGGTGGAGAAAGAACGACTGCTGGGAAAGATAGGAGACTTAGAGCAGCAAAAGACTGCCTTAGAAGCAAATGAGCAGCAAGATCAAGAACAAGAGAGAAAGCTTCGAGAGCAAATTTCTTCTTTAGCCACTGCTTTAGAGGAAGCAAGGGAGCAGCAAGTCAACCTCCAACCATTCAAAGAGCATGTGTTGGCACAAAAGGCCAAGATGCTGCAGTTGCAGACTGCCATAGAAGAGGAGAGATGCAAAGTTCTGCAGGTAGATGGCCGATTAGAGGAAATCCTGGAAACCTCCTCTTACTTTGTTGATAGATCTCAGGACGTCCTTGAAGTTCTCACCGCAAGAATGGCAAGGCTGGAGAATAATGAAGAAACTCCAGCAGAGCTGCCATCGAAGGATAAACAGGCCCTCAAGCGGGATTATGACTTACTGGAGTTTGCTATAAATACCACAGAGGATTTCAAAAAGGCCGTTAAAAAGATGAAAGGAGCATGCACATATTTTTTCAAGAGGCTCCTTATTACCTACAATCGGTGCCAAATATAGGCCGAATAGAGGCTTGATGTTTTCCCGGACCACAACTCATTTGTGGAGATGTTGCAGAAGAGATATCAGGAGGAGGAAGTGAAAGTACAGCATATTAAAGCCCTGGATGATCATATCTTAAGGAGTGAAGTAGATCATTCAGCCATCAGTGTGCAGCTTTTGGAGGATCAGCTTCGGTTGAGCACAGCCAGAATCGAGGCTATAAAGAACCAGGCTGCGAAGTTTGAGATCAACATTCAGTTTCTGGACACCCAAGTGGGACCCTCCTCGTAAAAGATTGGTCACTTTTGTAATTTGTAACGATTTTGTAAAAACATTTGAGAAAAGTGAAACATTGGAGGTGAAGAGTTGGGAATCCCAAAGGTTACTTTGGGCAGCCCAATAGTCTCGCCCTTTTTGTATAAATGTAGAAGGCTTAGAAGGAATTGGGGCTTTTTCCCAGATAGACATGTAAAGCGATATTGTAAGAAGAACTACTTTTTTTTGCAATAAAGAATCATTGTTTGCCTGTTGGAGAAAGAGTGGTGGGACTTTCAAATGTTATGCTATGGATGGTGGAAAGATGAACTATTTTGTTTTTCCAGCTTTGTGTCCATCAACTGTGAGATCATTCTAACTCTCAGAGCCTATGTTCTTATTTGAATGATTTCTAGTTTGTTCTGTGGGATTACCACCATGAGTAATGCATGATGTTCATAAACAATTGGCTATCTGATTGTCTAAATATTTTAATCGTTCATGTGTTGTAGGAAGGAATATCAGCTACCTGTAATTTCTCATTATAATGCATGCACATTACGCATTACTCATATAATAAGTTACAATTTGGCTCCCCGGGGATAGATAGATAGATAGATAGATAGATAGATAGGTGGATAGTTAGTTTACTTTATTGTTGCATATGTGATTTAGAAGCTTGTGAGCTCTAAGACGAGAGGTAAGCACCTGGGCATCACGTTGTGACTGCTCCTTGCATCCTTCGTCACCCTGCATTGTTAATTAGGCACTTGCATTTCATACTTTAAGTCAAAAATACAAAAATATACGGTGGACCGGGCCACAACCGGTAAAACCTTTTGTTTTTGTTACTTGACCTACGGTAGTCGGACCGCAAACCGGACGGATTCCCTATACCAAACAGTCACGGGCTAGTTGGGAACGCTGACTGGGGAGAATCCCTTGCTTTTGTTGCCTGCGAATTGCCAGGCATCAACAGGAATGTAGGTGTGAGGAATTACCTGCAATTTATAAGTGCAAAGGTGAATATTACGAAGAGGAATAAGAAGCATGCAAAGTAGAGAATAAGAAAGGATGAGTAGTACAGAGTGTGGTTGGGGAAAAAGAAGAAAAAAGAATAAGATGAAGACATATAATGATTGTTGATTTAACAACAATCTTATGAGCAATATGTTCACATTTTTTAACCAAGGGAATCTAAGGTATGAGCATCCTTGGCATTGTAGCTAGCTTGCACATTTTCTTACGTTTGTTTTGTTTTGGTTATATTTCCTGATTTAAAGAATGTAATCTAGTGAAATATTTATTACTTGGTGTGAAGTTTTGTTAACCATTGGAATATTAAGCATTGTAAATTTGGATTTTGAACAGTTGGGGTAATTTTAAGCCCAAAAGTCAAGGAACATAAGCATACATATGAATTTTGTGAATGTGTAAAGAGGCTTTGGATCTCCTTTGATTTGGGTGGTGTAGTGTGGTTGATTGTGGATTCCAGAGCCATGTGCATAGGCTTTATCAATGTAATGGAGGCCTACGAGCTTGATCAATTTGTTTAATAAAAAATGTAGCTTTGTTGTTTCTACTTACTTTCAATTGAATTTTAGAATTGTGTATTTATTTTTACTAAGTGGTTTAATTTTGTGGTGTATTTATAACATGTTTTCAATTAATTACATATTATACTGGTTCTCTATTTAATATTACTTTATTTTTTTTAAACAATTGTGAACAAATTTTGTTTTGCATGTGAGATATTGAAGGTGTTGCAGCCTCTCTGAATCTTCAGGTTTATAACATGCTTAACAAATTGTACAAGAATAATGATATTTTCTCAAAATTCATTAACTATTTATGTAATGGTTAAAAATTCTTAGCATGCCTAATCTATAGACAAAATTATAGCCTCTCTGAATCTTCAGGTTTATAATATGCTTAACAAATTGTACAATAATAATGATATTTTCTCAAAATTCATTAACTATTTATGTAATGGTTAAAAATTCTTAGCATGCCTAATCTATAGACAAAATTATTCTTTTTTCACATAGGTTTTGATATGATTTTGGTGGAAATCACAATTATGTTCATCATTTCATTAAATTAGGGTTTTACCATGTTCCAAAGGGTTGGGTTCTTTGAATAAAAGTTTGTTTTACTAGAATCAACAAAACAAATAAAAACTACCAAAAAGGAGCCATTGCATTGCTTGGTTAGACATCCAAAATTATTTTTATGAAACAATATGACGAGCCTTTATCTTTCGCATCATCAATCATATTGCCTTAATCTTCAAATAATTTGTAACTAATGTTGAGTTGTCATTCTAATTGTGTGTCGGGTTTACTTTGTGGTTGTGTCTTTATTCACATTGACGGTGATGGTTATTAATGTCCACTTGGACCAACTTTGGTTTATTGAACCTTAAAAAGGTCTTTCATTTTCAATTTAGTAGTCTTTATTCCATCCAACTTGCACATTTATTATATTCATGTTGCGATCATATAAGGCCAACTTAAAATTTGAAATATATGTTATTTGTTAACTTTATAATACATTAGAATTTCATTTATATAATAATAATTATGTTTAGTTTGTATTATTGAAAGAATTATATGTTATTGGTTAACTTTAAAATAAATTAGAATTTCATTGATAAAAAATATAATTATGTTGAGTTTATATTATTGAAAGTTTTGAGTTAAAATTTTGAGCTTAATTTGTGTTGGATAATCTTAATTATTTTTTTAATTGAAATTTATTTGTTAAATTTTAAAAAAAAATAACATAAGTTATCATTTTTATTTTATTTGATTGAAGAAACTTTTGATGAGAGAACTTTATTTATATAGATAGTGGATTGTTTTTTTGTTTGTTTGTTGCAGTGTTTTTTGATTTGTTGGGGCAACCTTTGGTCTGAGAAACCACAACCTATGGGCATATAAGCTGTCAAAATGGATTGCACTCGACTTGAGTCGCACCAACCCTTAGCATGGTTGGATTTAGATATCGCTTCCCAAGAGCAATGGGTTTTGTTCTCGGTCCACCTTGCACAACAAAACCTGTCTTAATTGTTTGCTCTACTGAAACTTGACATAATGAATTTGGTCTTTTTTAAAGAAGATTTAATCATTAAAATTAAAAAAATGGATTAACATAAAATTTTACCAAACCAAAAAAAATCATGAAAAAGTTGGGTTTATCCACTTTTGACTTACTCCACTTTTAATACATGCTTCATTTGATGTTCACATTATTGCACTGAGAGAAGCGAGGTGCTCTCTAGCCTAGTAATGGGGAGATCCTGTCACGTTAGTCACGTTATGCTAGTCAACATAAATACAAAAATATTTACAAAAATAAAAAAATATAAATTAAATATCGACTTAAATAAATAAAAATAAAAAATAAAAAATTAAACTAATATAGTTTCATTTTAAACTTAGATCTATCAAGTACCCAAAAAGATCCAAATGATAAAAAAAATATACACCTCAAGAAATTGGATCCTCTCAATACTTGATAGATCCGAGTTCAAAATAAATCTATACCAGTTACACTAAGTACTATAAACTAAATGTAAATATATGTTTAAAATCTTATCACAAAATTTTCCTTAAGTTAAATAATATATATGATTCTAAAATATATACTCAAACAAAAGTTAACATATACTATTTATACTGCATCAAAAAATAGTTATAAATATAAATAATAAATAGTAGTTTATGCTTAAAAAAATCTTTAATTTCAAAAGTTAACATACTATTTATACTACATTAAAAAAAATACTTGTAAATATAAATAGTAGTTTATGCTTCAAAAAAACTCTTTAATGTCAAAATAAACTATGTATTGAAGTTAACAAATGCTTATAAATTTGAAATTCTTGCACTTACCATATCTAATTAGAGAAGGTCTTGAAATTAAAAAAAAAACACCCTATCCTTTGCATTCATCCCACCATTATGTCTATTCTCTCCTTGTTTCATTGGCCTTTAACTTTCTTCGATCTTATCCCTTAGTTCTTCCATCTTTTATTCTCCTAGGTCCTTTTTGCGCTTTTCGATATAGTTTTCGTGAGCCACCCAAACCAGGAACCAAACTGTCATGTCCCCACCCCTCATCCCGACAGAGAGGACGTGACATTACCGCTAACAATTCGGGAAAACTATCCCCATGAACATAAAATGAAATGCATTGAAGTAATAACATGCACAGATGCATAAATATTTAACACACATCGGAAGCAAATTCATACCATTCATTCACATGTTCATTGTAATTCATTATCAAATGTAAATACAGAGATTTAAACATAAGAAATACTTATCTTGGAAGCGAAGCTCGTCCCGCAACCAGCTATGTCACTGCAATGTTCCACCCAACCATAGGCCATTGTGCTCATCAATCTCTCAGCAGCATTGCCACCCCCGAGCTAGGCATGATTCCCATAAGGAATAAGGAACACTAGCAGGCTCACACATAGCCAAGGATACCCCAAAATTCAGCCAAGACAACACAACTGGGTTTATCAGGCTGCAAAGGAACTGGAAAGGCTGACTGCTAAGCTAGTGAGCTCTACCACAGAGCTATGGACACTTGCACCAAATCTAGCCTGGATTTTAGAACATCTACACACCCAACACAAGGAAGCACCCCCTTCTTTGCTACACAGTCCCTCGGGCTATGCTTTCCCTTCCAGCGCTATTCAGGGTGTGCAAAAAAGAAAACCAGCCCCCTAGATCTATCTGTGAGGTTCTTCACACACTAGGTTTATCAAGCTGGTCAGACCCCGTTTCCACTCCCAATTCAGTTCAGACCAAAGCACAAATGCATACACAGCAAGATACACAATTCTGGGTTGAGGAAAACAGTTTTGGCAACAAACGAATTGTCAAGATGGGTGAAAACAACCCACTAACATCAATTCGATTCCCAGGGACGTTTTGGCCCTAACGTGGCCAAAACAGACTCAACAACACCCAAGAAATCGTGGCTCTCTTCTCCCACTCGCTAGCATCACCAAAAATAAATTTCCAACCCGAGGGAAATGGGGAAAATGACAGGAAAATGTGAGGAAGACAACCCAATCCCTGGGCATTACAAAAACAATCTCCCATCCATGGGAAAGATGAGGTAAACAACCAAAATCATAGATGGATACACACAGGAATCTCTAGCTGCGTGAGAGAGCTCACGTGAATCAAAGAAAATGGTGAGGAAGATAAAATACGTGAATGCAGAATGGCAGGAGCTCCAAAAACGTGGGGAAAGACAACAACCTCCATGCATGAGGGAATGGGCAGCATTTTTGGGCAATAAATTTCCCCATAGGTCAAAATCATGTTTCCCAAAAACTGATGGCTTCTCCCATTCGAATTTGGACTGCCATACCTTGCCCATCCCATGCAATATCCAACTCAACCAACTTCTAGCAGTAATAAATGATTGGGTGAATAAGATAAGAAAGGTAGTTGACAGTTTGATGGGTTCTCCCTTTGACATTTGGCTTTTCCCCATTGGACCAAGGGTTTGAATACCCCCCCCCCTTATCCTTAGGAAACCATGCCCCCGTCTCATTATTTGTTGCATTGACATAGCTGGTTGTGGATTTGTAATTAAATTGCATATTTACATGATGTCCAAAATTATAATGTGACAGCTTGCACAAAATACCATCGACAATGATTTTAATCGTCGAAACATAAAATGCTAAATCGATGGTGGGGATTTTTCCTTTAGCTCCACACCATGATTAATTACAATATATACATCATGTACAATTTTAATGCAAATGGGGTCAAAACCAGGGTGTTACATTCCCCTCCCCCTTCAACAGCATTGTCCTTAGTGCTTTACAAAATTGAACAAAAATGCTACATTGGTACCGCCCTCAGTGCCCCGCAAAATTGAGCAAAAATGGATGTGCCAATCGCATGGCATCCTCCAGCTCCCATGTAGCCTCTTTAGGACCGTAGTGCTCCCATTGCACCTTTACCTACCCTATGGCTCTGTTCCAGAGCATTGTGACCTTCCTGTCAAGGATGCAAATTGGCTCGATTTGGAACTCTCCCTCGGGTTCCACCTGAACCACATCCCAATTTATCACATGGTTAGGATCATGCACATATTTCTTAAGCAAAGAAACATAAAAATCATTATGAGCTCTAGTGCTAACAGGAAATGCAAGTCTATATGCAACTCGCCCTATCCTTTCAAGCACTTCAAACGTCCCACAATATCTAGGTGACAGCTTGGTACAACTTCCAAGCTTCAAGGAACTCTTCTTTTCCCTCACTTTGAGGTAAACATGATCCCCAACACTGAACTCTCTGTTCATCCTATGCTTATCTGCATAGCTTTATGTCTTTCCTGGGCTACTTTCAGATTTTTCCTGATCTTTACAACCTCCTGCTTCATCTCCTTGAGCAATTCTGGACCAAGCACAACCATGTTCACTGGATTATCCCAAGTCACTGGTGTCGCACACCTCTTGCCATACAAAGCTTCATATGGACTCATCCCCATGGATGCTTGTTGTCCATTTTTATAAGTAAATTCTACCAAGTGTAAATAATCTTCCCACTTGGTTGGTTTGTCCATCACATACATGCGAAGCATGTCTTCAAGCACTTGATTCACTCTCTCTGTCTGCCCATCAGTCTGAGGATTGTAGTCAGTGCTGAAGTTCAACTTTGTACCCAAATCTACAAACAACCCCTTCCAAAAATTGGAAGTGAACTAGACATCTTTGTCAGAGATTATTGCCTTAGGAAATCCATGCAATTTGAAAATCTCCTTCATGAAGATCTTTCCAATGTCATCTGTCTTATGCGTAGAATTAATCGGTATAAAATGTGTTGCCTTTGTCAAATTGTCCACCAAAACCATGATGGAATCATGTTGTCTCCAAGTCATTGGAAATCCTGTAATAAAATCCATGGAAATAACTTCCCATTTCCATTCTGGAACTGGAAAAGGCTGCAACAAACCTATTGGGTGTTGATGCTCAACCTTCACCTGCTGACATTTCATGTACCTTGAAATATATTCATCATGTCCCTTTTCATTCCTAGCCAAAAATACTGATTTCTAGCTGTAGCAATTGTCTATTGATATCTTGGGTGACCATAATATGGAGCTTGATGGATCTCATCCATAACAAATCTCCTCAAATCTGCTACATTTGGAATATAAATTATGTTCTTATAAGTAAGAAGTCCATCTTCTTCCAATTTATATCCCTCGTAATTCTTTTCAAGGCTTTGATGTTGCAACTTGTCCTTGACCTGTACATACAATTCATCTTCAGCAACATGATTAACAATCTGCTGCCTCAACTCCGATTGGCAAATACTAAGAGACACCACATGCATTTCCTGCACCTTCCTACTGAGTGCATCAACTACCTTATTCTCTTTCCCTTTATGTGCTTGATTTCAAAATCAAACTCACATAAAAACTCCAGCCATCTAGCTTGCCTGGCATTTAGAGTAGGTTGGTCAAACAAATACTTCAGACCACAATTGTCTATCCTTAGCTCAAATCTTATGCCCATTAAGTAGTGCCTCCACATCTTGAGAGCATGTACTATGGCTGTAAGTTATAGATCATGAGTGGCATAGTTCTTCTCATGCTCCTTCAGCTTTCTTGACTCATAACATATTACGTGGTTGTCTTGCATAAGGACTCCTCCAAGCCCTTGACTGCATGCATTGGTACACACCACAAAATCTTTGTCTGGTCTGCAATATTCAAGACTAGTGCACTTGTGAGAATATTCTTCAACTGCTGGAAGCTTTCTCCACCCTTCAGTGTCCATTCAAACTTTATTGCCTTCTTTTGCAAACAAGTGACTGGATGTGCAACCTTGGAGAATCCCTCAATGACTCTCATGTAGTATCCTGCAAGTCCCATAAAATATCTTACATTTGTTACATTTCTTGGAGTAGGCCAATTCATAATGGCCTCAATCTTCTTAGGGTCTATAGATATACCCATCATCTGAGATAATGTCACCCAAATAATGAATCCTATCTCTATAAAAGTCACACTTGCTCAACTTTGCATACATCTGATGCTCCCTGAGCAACTGTAACATCAATCTCAGATGCTCTTCATGCTCTTCCTCATTCTTAGAATAAAAAAGGATGTCATCAAGGAAAACAAGAACAAACTTGTCCAAATACCTGCTGAAGACATTATTCATAAGGCACATAAATGTAGCTGGTGCATTTGTGAGACCAAATGGTACCACTACAAACTCATAATGTCCATACGTTGTTTTGAAGGTTGTCTTATGAATGTCTTCATCCTTGATTCTTACCTGAAGGTTACCAAAACTCAATTCAATCTTGGAAAATACCTTTGCTCCTCTCATTTGATCAAAGAGGTCATCAATCCTAGGCAACGGGTATTTGTTCTTCACAGTGACTTTGTTCAGCGGTCTATAATCAATACACAACCGGAGTGTACCATGTTTCTTCTTTACAAACAAAATTAGTGCTCCCCAAGGAGACACACTCGACCTGATGTACTTCTTCTCCAACAAATATTGTAGTTGCATCTTCAGTTCTAGCATTTCCGGTGTACTCATTTTGTAGGGTGTCTTGGACACTGGTACTGCTCCTGGCACAAGTTCAATTGTGAAATCAATTTTCCTCTTTGGAGGAAGCCCTGGAATCTCATCAGGAAACACATCCCTGAATTCCTGCAACACATGAAAGTCATCCAACCTAGGAGTTTCAGTCTATGTTGCCTCCAAAATATGAGCTACATACAACTGGTAACCTTTCCTACATAACGTCTTCCACTGCATTGCTGAAATATGCCTTACAGAAGTCACCTTTGGAATGCCTCTTACAACTCTTGGGTTGCCTTCTTCATCCTTGCATTCAAAAGTCTTATTGTAACAGTCAAGCTTTACCCTGTGAGCTTCTAACCAATCCATTCCAATGAGAACATCATAGGAACCAAGTGGTAGAACATTCAAATCAACACAAGTGACCAATCCATTCATGACCAACGGACATTTCTCTACCACTTCATTAACCTTTCTCTTAGTTCCAGTGGCTAAATGAACTAACAAATATTTTATATGCTTTACTTTCTTAAAAGCACAAATCTCCACTACTCTAGGAGTAATGTAACTGTGAGTAGAACCAGGGTCAATCAAAATAGAAACAGATTGCTCAACAATCTTACCTGCCACTTCAACCACAGTTGACTGGTGATCTGCCTGGCAGTCCTCCAATGCTGCATAAATCCTAGGGACGACCCTTTCTACTTGACCCACTATTTCTGCTTCTTAAATGTTGTAAGTTGACCTTGCATTCTCATTCTCAAGTGGACAATTCCTGCGCATGTGGGGTCCTCCACATTTCCAACATTGGAGTGGTTCTCTTGGATTTTCTCCCACCACACCAGTTGGCTTACTTGCAGCTTGGGATGGTTGCTTCTGCTGATTCCTGAAGTTAGAAGGTTTGAAACCTTTCTTCCTTTGGTCAGACTTCTTATTTTTCTTGTCCTTCCATGTCTTAGGATAATCAGGTTTGTCTTTACTTTGCTCATAGCAATACTTAGCTTTCCTTACCGCTTCTTCCAGAGTTCTAGGTTCATAAAACTCAATTCTATCTTTGTAAGACTGAAACAATCCACTTAGGAAAAGTTGGATCTTCACTTTTTCATATTTGATGTACCTGACATACCTCAACATCTCCAAGAACTTGTTTGCATACTCTTCCATGGTCTGCTATCCCAATCTCAGCTCATGGAACTCTTTAAGCTTATCATCATAGTACCTGTCAGAGAGGTACTTTTGCTTCAAATACTTCTAGAACTGTTTCCACACAATATTCCTTTGATTAATATTCTTTACTTGTCTGAAGTGCTCCCACCATATGGATGCTCTTTCAGTCAAATTGAAGATGGATACCCTAGCCTTCATATTTCCAGAGTGGTCTTGGACTTGGGAAATATTTTCTCATCCCAAGAAGCCAAGATTCTGCTTCTTGACCATTCTTTATCTCACCATTGAAGGTAGGCAGCCTTGCCTTCTTAAACTCATCACATGAATGGTTTTGGTAACACCTCTTCCTCTCATTCTTGTGATAAGAACAACTTGAACCGCTAGTGGATCCTTCAGAGTCAGATTACCCACTAGGAGATCTCTTCCTTCTACTGGTACTGCTCTTACTACCTTCCAGTCTTACTGTCCGGTCCCCAAAGTTCATCTACCACTGGATGCCTGTTAAACTTTGCAGCATGGCTGCATTCAATTGATTCTGCTCCTCCTGAGCCTTAACCAATCTTTCATTTCCTGCCCTGTAACTTTGCATCTCCATCCTTAGGCTTCTCGTGGTGGCTGCAAAATCTAGGGGAGTCTCTTGCAATCTCCTCCCATTAGACTTTGTCTCAGCATTTCCAACTCGGACACTTTTTCCCGTAGCATCTTCCTCTTACTCATTGGAGTTCTGTGCATCATCATACACATCATAGGTTCTCATGGATCATCCAAACCAACTTTACTCAACTGTACTATCTAGAAAGTTGCCTTTGAAGGTGACTATGATTCTGCAAAATGTGTTAATAAACACAATTGTTAGTTGCATAACACTCATATGAATCATACATTACTTACCTGCATTGGAAACATCATATATTGACAACTTGTCAAATCATAGAATTTTCTTTTCACAAAGAACGACTGTCTGAAGGGGACGATGGGGGTCAAGGGGGCTTGCGCAGAAGATCGTTGCCATTTTCACCTTTATGGTCCCTGTAAATCCCACTGAAAACCTGCAAAAATTCTCTTTTTTTCGGAGCAACTCATCTTTTCCACCCGATCGAAAAACTCACTGAATTTTTCGACATGTCGGCTCGACTCACCTTTTCCCTTCCGAAGCATCGACAAAACTCAACATTTCTTTTTGATTTGAAAAACTTGTCGTTTCCTTCCGATGGGTTGGCAGAACTTGCTGAGATCATCCGACATATCGGCAAGCTTTCCCTTTTCTTGTCGATCAAAAAACTCATCAAACTTTTTTGACGTAGTAGCAAAACATACCGAGTGCACCCAACATGAATCGGGAACACTTCATCTTTTCGTTCCGAGGAACACTTCATCTTTTCATTTCGATATGGGATTTTGACACTTCAAAAAGATTTCAAGAATTTTTCTAAGTGTCAAAAAATTTTCAAAAAAAATTCAAAATTTTTCGAAAAGTTTCTTTTCTCCTTCTTCTCATCGGCTCAACTCAACTTTTCAAGCCAACACCATCGACTCAACTTAGCATTTCAAGCCGACGCCATCGGCTCAACTCAGCATTTCAAGCCGGCAGAAACTTGGCCAACTGAGCTGATGTGTAAAATCTCAAAACACTTAAATTTTGGGATTTTTTTCTCTTTCTTTTCCTTCGTCATCTCAACTCAGCCAGTTCAACCGACACTGTATCGACAAAACTCGTCCAACTGAGCCGATATATGAAAATTTCCAACACTTAGGAAAATTTTGAAAATTTTCCTGTCTTTCTCATTTTTCCCTTGCTGACCAAAGGGTAATATTGTGTCTGTCACTACTCTTCATGGTCCATTGAGGCCCATGCTGCAACATGAGCTCTGATACCACACTGCCACGCCCCCACCCCTCATCCCAACGGAGGGGACGAGACATTACCGCTAACAATTTGGGAAAACTAGCCCCATGAACATAAAATGAAATGCATTGAAGTAATAACATGCACATATGCATAAATATTTAACACACAACGGAAGCAAATCCATACCGTTCATTCACATGTTCATTGTAGTTCATTATCAAATGTAAATACAGATATTTAAACACAAGAAATACTTATCTTGGAAGTGAAGCTCGTCCCGCAACCAGCTATGTCGCAGCAATGTTCCACCCAACCATAGGCCAGTGTGCTCATCAATCTCTCAGCAGCATTTCCACCCCCGAGCTGGGCATGATTCCCACAAGGAATAAGGAACACTACCATGCTCACACATAGCCAAGGATACCCCAAAATTCAGCCAAGACAACACAACTGGGTTTATCAGGCTGCAAAGGAGCTGGAAAGGCTGACTGCTAAGCTAGTGAGCTCTACCATAGAGCTATGGACACCTACACCAGATCTATCCTGGCTTCTAGAACATCTACACACCCAACACAAGGAAGCACCCCCTTCTCTGCTACACATTCCCTTGGGCTATGCCTTCCCTTCCAAAGCTATTCAGGGTGTGCAAAGAAGAAAACCAGCCCCCTAGATCTATCTGTGAGGTTCTTCACACACTAGGTTTATCAAGTTGGTCAGACCCCATTTCCACTCCCAATTCAGTTCAAACCAAATCACAGATGCATACACAGCAAGATACACAATTATGGGTTGAGGAAAACAGTTTTGGCAACAAATGAATTGTCAAGATGGGTGAAAACAACCCACTAACATCAATTCGATTCCCAGGGACGTTTTGACCCTAACGTGGCCAAAACAGACTCAACAACACCCAAGAAATCGTGGCTCTCTTCTCCCACTCGCTAGCATCACCAAAAATAAATTTCCAACTTGAGGGAAATGAGGAAAATGATAGGAAAATGTGAGGAAAAAGCAGGAAAAATATGAAAAACGTGAACACAGAATGCCAGGAGCTCCAAAAACGTGGCGAAATACAACAACCTCCATGCATGAGGGAATGGGAAACATTTTTGGGCAATAACTTGCCCCATAAATCAAAATCGCATTTCCCAAAAACTGATGGCTTCTCCCATTCGAATTTGGACTGCCATACCTTGCCCATCCCATGCAATAACCAACTCAACCAACTTCTGGCAGTGGTAAATGATTGGGTGAATAAGACAAGAAAGGTATTTGACAGTTTGATGGTTTCTCCCTTTGACATTTGGCTTTTCCCCATTGGGCCAAGGGTTTGAATATCCCCCCCCATTATCCTTAGGAAATCATGCCCCCATCTCATTATTTGTTGCATTGACATAGTTGTTTGTGGATTTTTATTTAAATTGCATATTTAAATGATGTCCAAAATTATAATGTGACGGCTCGCATGAAATACCATCGGCAACGATTTTAATCGTCGAAACATAAAACGATAAATTGATGGTGGGGATTTTTCCTTTAGCTCCACACCATGATTAATTATAGTATATACATCATATACATTTTTAATGTGAATTGGTTCAAAACCGAGGTGTTACACAAACCCTGACCACGACAGTCAAGAGTCGAAGGGCCCGCACCATAATTAGCACCAGAAGGGGGATAGAGATGAATGCCTAATTTAATGGCAATGATGTCAACTTTCTTATGCATTAAAGGAATATCGTGATTATGCTCCTTCCACACATTAACAGGGTTTGTGTCCCCCGTCGCTTTGTTCTCCCTTTCCATCATCACATGTGGCTTTAGACCCTTCTTGACCCAATAGGTAATGATAACGCAATCATATTCAACAAAACCACCCTGCAATCGAACCTGGGTGGAGAACCCACTCTTCCACTTCCTCCTTGATGTCTTCCATATTGATGGCCATAAATCTTGCTCAACCCGATCAATCCCCTCTTTGATTATGGGAGGAATTATTTCCTTAAAGAAACGTGCCACATGAACGACCTTCTTTTGCTCACAGTGCTACGAAGAAAATCTTCCTATGCATTGGGGTGGACCACAATAGACAGTATGACACCAGAAATCAAATCCATTCTCAAGCGTGCTAGATAAATTAAAGAAACTAGCCACTAAGGGATAAGAACCGTACCTCAACCGGATGTTCGAAGATGACCACCGTTGAGCTCTCAATCAAAATCTTGTCCCTACAATTTGAACTCAACAACTAATAGATATCCAAGCATAATATATTAAGTGTTAGCATTCAATATAGAATATTCCATCTAAACTTGTATAAAGCAATTACACCCATGGATACAATATACATAATTACACATGAAATTTGGATGAGAAATGGATATTTCTATTAATATAAAATAGAGATACAATGTGACAACCTCTATCGGCACCTCGTCGGAACCGAAAAACCGAGTCCCTCCACCTAGACCTCCACCAATTCAATCCTCCATAATAAGGCATGCTCACAAAGAAAATGGAAAGTTTGGGAGATGAACACAAATGTTTCTATCAACAAGGACAAAGGGATGTAGACTCAAGCATATAATGGGGCAAGATTTTGCTATGGTCTCTTTAGTCTCCAAGTCTCTCCTTCTCTAATGCTTCAAAATGGCTCAATATATAGCCCTCCAATGGGAAACGGAGGGTCGAATCAGAGCATTTCCTAACATATGGAAGGCCAAGGATCAAGGTATTCATTACTTAATGGGGAAAACTCCAAATATTTTTTGTTTTTAGCACAGAACCCGATATACGCGGGCAGTTATGGTGCAAGATGCATATATGCAAGTTATAGAACAAGTGACCCACGTATGTCTTCAAAAATGTCTTTTTAAGGGTTCTATTGAAGCATCAGAGCTACAATGAGTAAATGGGGGTATATTGAGTCCACAGACGGACAAGGGAAAGCCATCAAGGCATGATGCATGAGGTGTGGCAAATCGTGCTATAATAGATGCCCCTAATGTGTGAGGTCATAGGGGTACAAAAATGGTTGAAATACATAATAATATTCCCAATAATGGAGTAGTGAAGATCCAAGAGGAGGAACTTATAGCCACTCGTCAACATAATACAATGATAACTCTGTACATATGAATTTATATCTAGAGTATATATAGCTGTCCCAGATACATATAAGTGCAATGGCCATGAATAGGCATAATAGACATATTTCATAAGTGGTCACAACCACATACAATACACAATGGATTCTGGTCTCCATACTGAATGAAGACATCTGGTACATAACAAGGTACATAGCTTTGATATGAGAACAAAAATCCCATAAGTACTGTCGTGATCAACGTAATAGCATATATGAAATGCCACCGTACTTTGAGGTCTTCTACAAAAGTCTTTGATGTTACATCTCCCATCACGTAAATGAAGGTGTTGAGGTCGAACATGATGAAACATCATCTGATTACCGATCATTGATGTATATCGTTAACAGACGTGAGGCGTCCCACTGATGATGAAAATGGGTGTCAAGGTATTGAGTGCAATCAACAAACATGAATAGAGGTGTCATTAGAGGAAATTTCAACTCAAAATGGGCCTCCTAAGGAAAATTAATAAAATAAAAGTTAAAATAATAAAATAATATTTATTAATTTTAGAGGAAGAAAAGAAAAAACTATTTTTTTGTTCGTATTTTCGACATATCTCCCTGTGTTTTTACTCAAAGTTCGATCGAGAGAGCTCCTTGGATGCGGAATTAAATTCCGCATCCAACGAGTACCCACTCAACATACTTTTGACGGGCCCCACTACCGCAAAAACAAGAAATATCTGAAAAAATGTGATGAGAGCTTGTTGGATGCGGAATTAAATTCCACATCCAACGAGTACCAACTCGGCATACTTTTGACGGGCACTGCTACCCCGAAAACAAGAAATACCTGAAAAAACATACTGATGATGTCATCATCTTGTTTTCAGGTATTTCTTGTTTTTGGGGTAGATGTGCCCGTTAAAAGTATGCCGAGTGGGTACTTGTTGGATGCGGAATTTAATTCCACATCCAACGAGCTCTCTCGATCGAACTTTGAGTAAAAACACAAGGAGATATGTCGAAAATACAAACAAAAAAGTAGTTTTTTTTATGATACCTATCCCCAAATCTATATTAAAAATTTGTTTGAGAGGTGCTCCCTTATGATACCTATCCCTCATTATGAAAATCCCCAACCCTTCCTAATCATATCTTCCCATCCCTTTCGATTAGACCCAACTTCCACTCATAATTTTAACCCTTTACTCTCTTTACTTTGACTCATTCTTTTTCATAATTACTTTTAACTTGATTTTAATAACTAATTTCCATCTCAATTTCATAATTACATATAAGTTTAAGGATATTTTAATTTATACCCATCATAATGAGGAAAGTAGTTATCAAGTAAGAAGAGAATTAATAAGGACACAAATTTTGATCAACATAGATTTATCTTAAACTTGGATCTATCAAGCACTGGGAGGGATCCAATTTGTTGAGGTGTAAATTTTGTTATCTTAAATTATTTACACATCCGGAAAATTTTACACCTCAAAAAATTAGATCATTCTCAGTGCTTGATAGATCTGGGTTTAAAATGGATCTATGATAATTTATTTATGAGTTGAGATGATTTTTTGTGTGTAAGCAAGAACATTATATTACTATAGAAAAACGAGATACATGGCTTTCAAAACAGTTGTCCTTTTCGACATACAGGTTGCAAGGTAGCTAGATATCCAACCCTTAAGCTTCTAAAACAACAAGTACACCATTTACCAACAAAACTAAGTCCCTTCCTTTGCCCCATTACATATTCGATCAAAAAACCCCAACTATCCCATGAAATACCTACTGTTGATCAACTACCTTATAAACTATGAAGATAAATCGAACCTAGAAGCATAGACATGTAAAAAGACATAGATAAAAGAACCAAGTAAACAACATCATAGCTCCTTGGTTATGGCTCTAGCAAAAGAAGACTCAGCGTGATGCAGGATCCCATAGCGAGTGCATAGACCCCCATCACCTTTTACAATAATAGAAGAGCCACCCAAACCAGGAACCAAACCCTGACCACGACAGTCAAGATTTGAAGGGCTCGCACCATAATTAGCACCAAGAGGGGGATAGATTTGAATGCCCAATTTAATGGCAATGAGGTCAACTTTCTTATGCATTAAACGAGTGTCATTATTATGCTCCTTCCACGCATTAACAGTTTTTGTGTCCCCTACCACTTTGTTCTCCCTTTCCATCAGCACGTGACATTAGACCCTTCCTCGCCCAATAGGTAATGACAATGCAATCGTATGCAAAAAAACTGCCCCACAATCGAACCTGGGTGGAGAACCCACTCTTCCACTTCCTCCTTGATGTCTTCCACTCCCTCCTTGATGTCTTCCATATTGTTGGCCATAAATCTTGCTCAACCCTATCAATCTCCTCTTTGATTATGGGAGGAATTCTTTCCTTAAAGAAACATGCCACATGAACGACCTTCTTTTGCTCACAGTGTTACAGAGAAAATCCTCCTATGCATTGGGGTGGACCACAACATGCAGTATGACACCAGAAATCAAATCCATTCTCAAGCGTGCTATATAATTTAAAGAAACTAACCACTAAGGGATAAGAACTGTACCTCGACCGGATGTTCGAAGATGACCACCGTTGAGCTCTCGATCAAAATATTGTCTCTACAATTTGAACTCAACAACTAATAGATATCCAAGAATAATATATTAAGTGTTAGCATTCAATATAATATATTCCATCTAAACATGTATAGAGCAATTACACCCATGGATACAATATACATAATTACACATGAAATTTGGACGAGAAATGGATATTTCTATTAATATAAAACAGAGATACAATGTAACAACCTCTATCGGCACCTCGTCGGAAACGAGAAACCGAGTCCCTCCACGTGGACCTCCACCAATTCAATCATCCATAATAAGGCAAGCTCACAAAGAAAATGGAAAGTTCGAGANGATTCTTCAAGTCTTCGACCTCAACACCTATATTCATGTTTGTTGATTGCACTCAATACCTTGACACCCATTTTCATCATCGGTGGGATCGGCACCTCGTCGGAAACGAGAAACCGAGTCCCTCCACGTGGACCTCCACCAATTCAATCATCCATAATAAGGCAAGCTCACAAAGAAAATGGAAAGTTCGAGAGATGAACACAAATGGTTCTATCAACAAGGACAAAGGGATGCGGACTCAAGCATACAATAATGGGGAAAGATTTTGCTATAGTTTCTTTACTCTCCAAGCTTCTCCTTCTCTAATGCTTCACAATGGATCAATATATAGCCCTCCAATTGGAAATGGAGGGTCGAATCAGAGCATTTCTTGACATATGGAAGGCCAAGGATCAAGGTATTCATTACTTAATGGGGAAAACTCCAAATATTTTTTGTTTTTTAGCACAAAACCTGATGCATCGAAGCTATAATGAGTAAATGAGGTATAGTGGGTCCACATACGGAAAAGGGAAGGCCATCAAGACATGATGCATGAGGTGTGGCAAATCGTGCTATAATAGATGCCCCCTAATGTGTGAGGTAATAGGGGTACAGGATGGTTGAAATACATTATAATATTCCCAANAGGCCATCAAGGCATGATGCATGAGGTGTGGCAAATCGTGCTATAATAGATGCCCCCTAATGTGTGAGGTAATAGGGGTACAGGATGGTTGAAATACATTATAATATTCCCAAGAATGGAATAGTGAAGATCCAAGAGGAGGAACTTATAGGCACTCATCAGAATAATACAATGATAACTCTATACATATGACTTCATATCTAGAGTATATATAGTAGTCCCAGATACATATAAGTGCAACGACCATGAATAGGCATAATAGACATATGTCATAAGTGGTCACAGCCACGTACAATACTCAATGGACTATGGTCTCCATACTGAATGAAGACATCTAGTACATAACAAGGTACACTGCTCTGATATGAGAACTAAAATCCCATAAGTACTATCGTGATCAAGGTAATAGCATATATGAAATGCCACCATACTTTGAGGTCTTCTACACAAATCGTTGATGTTACATCTCCCATCACGTGAATGAAGGTGTTGAGGTCAAACATGATGAACCATCGTCTGATTACCAGTCATTGATGTATATCATTAACAGACACGAGGCATCCCACCGATGATGAAAATGGGTGTCAAGGTATTGAGTGCAATCAACAAACATGAATATAGGTGTTGAGGTCGAAGACTTGAAGAATCCATGAATCAGGAGAGATTTATGTATTCCCAATTATGTCCTTGGCGAGAGAACCTACCACTGATGACTGCAAGTCTCAAGGCACTCAACAAACTCTAGATCCCAATTCCAAAATAAATTATTTGAATTCGATGGAATGGAATCCGTTGGAAGGAGGGAATTGGGGAATCCCCCATCAACCAACACAAGGTAAACAAAAAGGCTGGATAATTTGTAAGAACTCGGATGAACAAGATTTACATGAACCATTAGCTATGTGCATCTCTCGCGCATACTGGATGCAAGTAGCATGCGAAAGAGACACTATGAATAGTAGTCAATGATGAAAACTAGTGACATGAGCGAGGAAAATACCAATAATGTCTAATGGAATCCAAGAAATGGCACGAATACCAATGTGTGAATATATTTATTGTCATCGAACACAAGGGAAACCACTCAAATAGCGACCAATGATGAGATGCCATCTATTGAGTTCAAGGTAACCTACCAATGATGAAAGTAGGCTCAGGGTACCAGGTAGGACTACAACTCTATGATGTATTGGTAATGGTCGACATGCAGAGTCAACATAACTAAGGAATGGTCGACTCAAGCTAAATACTTCCTTCGAACAAGAGCATGAGGTAGATGGAGACACTTAGGCAACATAGACTCAATGTGTAATATGGTATAACTCCGCGGCATAGGAGGAATCAACATATGCTCCATAGTGACTGGAAGCTTAACTAGTTGGTGGAGAAAGCTCTAAATAATGAGTATATCTCCTAAGTTCATGCTAGAAACCTAAGCCATGATGAAAAGACTTATGAGATGTGGTCTATTCGAAGGCAACACGACAGCTTCCAATATAAGGCAATATTATTTCTCATCCTGCTTTTTATGTTTTTTATTTTTATTTGTTTTAGGTCTTTTTCCTATTAGAAATCTTGAAAAGGAATAAAATATGTTTATAGGACAATAATAGGAAACGAGTTTCACAGGAAAGAAAACAAGTTCCAAGTAATATCACATACCTATGCTAAATGCAAGGAAGCATATGTTGGATAAGGAAACTCAAGTGAATGTTTCCTCTCGGGTATGGGATAATCAAGCTGTAAAGGATAAATATGAGCCTCTTCTTGGCTAGAATTGAGACAATATCAGGCTATATTGCTTGTAAAAGTGAAGTAGAAAGCCGACATTAAGCTCTATAAGGCAAGTGGATGCATGCAATGCATTTACAACTTGATGTAAAATGGGAGTCCCTATGGGAGATGGCCAACATAAAAGATAATAAAGAACATGAGGTTTTTATTTGAAGGCGTGGCATGACTATAAGGGACTCCCATACTTAGGGAGGACACTCAACATGGGAACCAGATGGAAAAATGGGATCTAACTAGGGTACCCATGATCAAGGAAGCTCTATTGCTTACATAATGACACCTCTATTAGCAACATAATGGTTATGTGTCATTAAGAAGTGGGTCCGTACTTAGGGTTTATGAATCATGATCTTAGGATAATGAAATAATGCATGCAAAGTGAAATACTTTCCTATATGCCAGATATGAGATATACCTGTCAAAGACATGATAATACTAGGCACAACTCCTTATCACCTGAAGAAATTGCTCCACAAAAAATCCTCACATTGTAACAATAGTCCATAAAGCTCAAAAAACTATATAGAAATTGATAAATGACTAGCGTGAAGCTACAAAATCCTGGTGGGTAAAACCGAAATATATGCACTAATGTAGGAAGTTCCAGCCGAAGCTAGAGGTTCAAGCATAGTTCATTGATTGGGAGGGAAGCAACTGAAGTATTGCCTTAACCTTTAAATGATCGATCAATATTTTGACCATCGAAATGATAAATCACAATAGATGCTTGCCTCTTTCAAACACAAGTCGAAAGTGAGATTGATAATCTACTCTCTTGCAAGAGTGCACAGCAAGGCTATCCAGATAAGTCTCAACTTCAACGATAGGAGGCTCTCAAGGATTCATCACGATGGTAGGAAAAATATCTTTCATGTTCCCTTTAGCGTATACACTATCCTCGTATAAAGGGAGAACATGGTGATAAAATTCATCACCTAAGGACAACTAGGACTCATCATGCTCGGTCCTTTCAAGCTCTTGTAGGGAAAAAGGTCTATAATGTAGGTCCTCTTAAGGACTTTTAGGACTACTCATGGTCTCTACAATCGCTTCATCTAGGGGGGAAGTATCATTGATACAATCATGTGAGCAAGTTGAGTGGACTGCCAAAGTGGGAGGGAGCACGAGATCTCCCTCCTCTGTCCTTGAATAGGAAATATCAAGGTCTATAGTAGTTTCATATGAATCTTGACAAATAACGTTTGCTGCAAACAACAGCATAGCCATTCCAACGGGTGGGAGCCCTTCACCCAATTCAACTTGATAAGGAAGAGTCCTAGGATCATTCAAATGTGAAGTATGAAACAAGACCAAACTCGACGATGATAGAGCACCATCGAAAATGGAATCAATGGAAAAAATTGGAGCCAAAAATTTAAATGTTCCCATAAGTGATGGATACATCCTGACATCAACATTCTCAGTTGTCGGCTGAGAATTCTTAATAACTGGGACCGTAGGTCCTGATGATGCAGAGGAACTATAATTAGTGAATGATAATGGATTGATCGTCATGATTCTATCTTCGTGAGGAAAGGATACAACACAGAAGACCGACGATACGATCGCATTCATGGCATAAATCTAGTTCTGACCCAGTAAAAGGTTGTAGTAAAGGGGTGCATTAACCACCTAGACCTAAACCGACACAGTCTTCCCTCCCAACTGGACGTGAAGAGAAGGAACAATTCCATGTGGTCTAAATTAACATCCCTCAAATGTTGTCAACATAGTCCTAGATTGAGACAACAGGGGAGAGCCAAGACCCTTCCAACAAAATAAATACATTACTGATGTCGAAGCGCCGTCGTCAATAACCATGTATTTGATGGTGTTCTTTAGACACTCCACATGGAATTGAAAATCCACATGTTAAGGCAAGCAAGGTCAGACATCAGTCTTCTCAAACTTAATTGTACTATGGCTACTTATATCACGAGCTCCCAAAGAAGCCAACAAGGCATTCCTCTGTGAGGGACAAGTATTAAGCACCTCTAAAGCTGACATCACATAGGGAGTCTTGCCCAAATCCTCAACAATTTAATAGAGTTGGGAAGCTTGGGAATTGGGATTGTTACCTAAATGAAGTAAGGCCCCTTTAGGAATGCATGGTATAGTCTCAAACTTGTCAATCTACAAAGGAATCTCTACAAGTGGAGGCTATTTACCCATGGTCGATTGCGACAGACCATAATCACATGAACGGGTCGCAACATGAACATCCGACATCATATTGATACAACCATGACCACCTTCCATGCCTAAAGGGTTTTTAATCCCACCAAAACTACTACTGGTGGTCAAGGCCTCAAATTCATGTTTTGATTGTGTGGAAGGATATCTATCAACACAGTTGGGCTCTGCATGATAAAATTTGATGCTTCCTTGATTCTAGGGCATAATTATGTAAGATGGTATACTCCACAAATATAACAAGGGAATTTGACCTTATGTTCATTCATCTTGTCCCCCACATCATTTTTGTCATTCTTGTGATCGTTAGCATTCTCCTTTTTATTCCCACCCTTCTTATTATTTCTCCCCTTCTTCCTATTCTATCTAGATTGTTGGTTACCCTTCTGGTTTGACAATTGAATAGAATGTACATCCATCGATTGGGTGGGGATGGATGAATCCATCTTGCATGTCCGACCGCATACTAGTTAATAGACAAACTCTTCTTTTGATTTGTAACCTTGTCCAAAGCTTTCACACATACAGAGCCTACAATGCCATCGACATGTGGCCCGAGTCTAAACTTGGGATCATGATTTTATTGCAGAGCATTAGGGATAATATCACAAAGGATCCCAGACTGAGCATAAATCAGGTTTAAGTGTTGAGCTATGAAAATAGTATGCTCCTCGGTTGTCACTCCATACGTCGAAACATCTGTCACGATATAAGGTAGTAAGGACTTAAGGAACCATTCTAGTAAGAATTATGGTGGAATGTTGGCCTTAATCAATCACTTTCATCTATGTCGCTCTTAAATGTGGTCATAAATATGGGTGGCTTTGTCTTGTCGAAAATTCAACAAGAATTTGGTACCGGCATCATAACACATCGACAACTGAAAGTGATTAAGGAAGACCAAGGCTAAGTGATTAAAGGTATAATACATGCCCCCATCAACTCTATATACCATTTCATGGTTGAAGCCATGAGGGTGCACTGAAATAGTCGTAATCAAATGGAATCATGATTCAAAGAATTTGAAGAGCACCATTGATGAAAAGTAGTAACATGATCATCGGGATCCTTGCCATTCTTACCCTCAAACTTTGGAACATTCAAAGGAATCTTAGTGGCAATGGGGGACCATGTCAGATCGTGACACACCAGGTCATTCATGAGTTTGGATAGGTCAATAAAGTTCAACGTAGCTAAAAACAGAGCTTAGGTTGTACCATTTGATTCCATTCTCCCTGGAATGATTAGTTATGATGAGGATGATTCTGGTAAAGGCCATGACCTTGACCAGTGAGATAGTAACCTCCTCCCATATAAGCCATGTAAGGATGCACAAACATTTGGATTTGGAGCATTCCATGAGAAGGGGGAACCATATAACCATAATTATTCATCTAGTATATAGGATGACCCCCTGACACCTGGGGAGGCACATAATCTCCAGAAACAAGGACACCAGATGATGGGGGAACAACATAACCAAAGGGATCGTACCTTCCCGAGGGCCCATTTGAGATATGGGGAGGATGTGTCATGAGAAATTCATTCGATGGAATAAGTGCAGTGGATGATGGGACGAAAGAAGGAATGTAATTCGTAGACCCAATGTTCATGTATCCACCACCACCCCCAATTAGATGAACACTAGTGTGAATACCAGACAAATGGGGTGGCCACCGACCAACAAACGGAGTACAAGGACGAATATTACCATGTCTGAACTGATTTGCAATGTAAGGGGATGACGTTCCCCCCAATCCAACACTTGGGTTCACACTAGGACCTTGGATGGATGATGGAATATTAGTGGAGATATTTGGCATGCCGAATGTAAAAGGACTTGAACTAAAGGGAACTGATTATGTCTGAATACTCAAAATTCTCGACGAAAATTTTGGGTTAAAGCATATACAGTCTAAATAATTCTTTCTTATCGGGTGGGAAGGACCATCCCCACGAGGGTCGACATAGATCGAAGTCCCAAGAATCCATAAATTAGATGAAGGATGAGCCTCAAGGGCTCCTCCCCCCAATACAGATGATGGGGATGGAGGGAACTTTGGGGTCTCGGATGTGGTACTCATGGTAAAATGTATATGGGGACCTTGATGGGAAAGAGGCCACCTATAATGTCTATCCCTCTTAAAAGGAGGTTGTGAAGGGTCACAAGGCAGTAATCCTACTAAACGAAGAGAACGACGAAGTGTTGGAGCTCGATCCATGATGACTCCACAGAAAAGAGACTCAAGTAACTGTGATCCCTAAATACAACTAGTGAACACAGAGTGCACCCCTAAGTAAGCTAGGATAGATGTAAACAAGCAAAGAGTGAGGACAAATGAGCTCCTGAATGCAGTAGGTATGTTTCTCCTAATAGAGCCTTAAAACTCCAATACGCTACAAGCAGGGGTGTGTAACCAATTATAGTGGCCATCAGCTTCAACACACAAAGCGAATGTGATGTCCGGCCCCTACCCAGCCTGGATACTCACAGAATAACCTTTGCAGGTACCCCACGTGATACCTATGAAAGGAAACTAAGCTCACCTTAATATAACCAATACTCAAGAGGACAATCGTAAGAGGGATCCACCATATGAGTAGGATAACTAAGCCCAAAGCTCAAAAGCACCAAAGGTACCTCAAGATCTCCCAAATACAAATAAGATCTTGGAAATATCTCTAGGGCTCACTAAAGGGAGTTGAGGACTATCCCTGTGAGTGTTGACTTGTGATTAACTCTGACGTAAGAGGAGATTCCTGAGAACACCAATTATAACAAGTATTTCTCCTCTCCTTGGTCAGACACCTAATTGTTTTTGTTTGATAGTCTTGGAGAAGTTTACTCACAAAATCCTATTCCAAGACTCTAAAACCAAAGATTGTTGGTGCACCCTATAAAATAAAATCGTTCTAATCAATTTTAAGTTAAGTGTTCATTTTAAGAGGTTGTGCTTACTCGAGGGATATGATTGTGAAACTAGTGATGTTATGACTTAGTAATAAAAGCAAATATGCACACCTAAAAATGATGTAAGTGAAACTTTGTTTTCCAAATGAAAAATTGGTATGCCACTAAATGAAATGCACATTAATTCCTTTTTCTTTTCGAATGCAAATGCAATATTTCTTGAATGAAAGCCTAAACACTATTCTCATCCCAAGCAAACTAATGCAAGTGCTTACTTTCATGCACATGTAAAATCCAAGTGAGTATGCAACAATGCAATTATTTTTGTATTTTCGTAATGAATGAGTGAAAATGCAACAAAATCCATTAAAATATCAATCTCTAGAGCAAGCAGTAAACACAAGCCAAGCAAGACAATGAGACTTAAGGACTAGTGCACTAATAGAAAAACAAAAAGGAGAAAATGACAAGAACAACTTTCTAAAAAACTAATAAAAAGGAGTTTCCAGTCACAATAAAAGCATTCAACATACAATATAGGGACCCTAGAAGACTCAACAACACTCACAAACCACCCAACAATCACGCCAACCAAGATATCAAGCAAAAATTGAAGTGTTAGCATTCATTCAAGCATACTCCATCTAAACATGTATAAAGCAATTACACCCATGGATACAAAGGCAAGCTCACAAAGACATTGGAAAGCTTGGGATATGAACACAAATGGTTATATTAACAAGGACAAAGGGATGCAGACTCAATCATATAACAATGGGGAAAGATTTTGCTATAGTCTCTTTACGCTCCAAGTTTCTCCTTCTCTAATGCTTTACAATCGCTCAATATATATCCCTCCAATGGGAAATGGAGGGTCGAATCGGAGTGTTTCCTAACATATGGATGGCCAAGGATCAAGGTATTCGTTACTTGATGGGGAAAACTCTAAATATTTTTGTTTTTTAGCAAAAAACCCAATGTACACACGTAGTAATGGTGCAATATGTGTATACGCGAGATGTAGAACTGGAAGTAATCAGGCAAGCTCACAACCACAATGGAAATCTTGCGAGATAAACACAAATGGTTCTATCAACAAGGAAAAAGGGATGCAGACTCAAGCATATAATAACGGGGCAATATTTTTCTATAGTCTCTTTACTCTCCAGGTTTCTCATTCTCTAATGCTTCACAATAGCTCAATACATAGCCCTCCAATGGGAAATGGAGGGTCGAATCAGAGCGTTTCCTGGCATATGGAAGGCCAAGGATCAAGGTATTCGTTACTTGATGGGAAAAACTGTAAAAAATTTTTTTGTTTTTTAGCACAAAACCCAAAGTACATGGGCAGTAATGGTGCAAGATGTGTATACATGAGTTGTAGAACTGGTGACCCACGTATGTCTTCAAAATTGCCTTTTTAAGGGTTATACCGAAGCATTAGGTATATAATGAGTAAATGGGGTATAGTGATTCTACATAGGGACAAGGGAAGGAAATCAAGGGATGATGCATGAGTTGTGTAAAATCATGTTATAACGCATGGGTAACCTTCACAGCTTTACCCTTCCCCTATCTCTTCTCGTCCTTCTTAGATTTCATCCCCCTGGGCGCCATGACTATTCGTCGAGGGGAAAATATTTCTTCCACGCAGGTATTTTTTGTTCAAATATCGCACTAGCTCATTCAAGGTATATGTGATATGGAACTTGCAATTCAGCACGTAATTTCCTTCCAGATTTATAGCACTCCATCCTATCCACATCTGAATATCCTCCATTATTAGAATGCATTGTATCTCCGATCTTAAGACAATCCCTGCAGATCCTCCATCTTTCAATAGTATATTATCATACCTCATCCTCAATTCAAGGACATTTCCATAACCACTACACATCATGACCAGTGAGGTTACTTAATTTCTCTCTCATATGGATGTTAAATTGGTTAGTATTATCAACGTCCGTAGGAGAAGGGTCGTGATTACTCCAGGAGACCACCGTATCTGTCGCATGGGTCCTAGCCAAGTTATCATCATCGTGCCTTGCATCCTCCCTTTATTCCCATACGGGTTGAGTGTCTTGAGTCGCAGATGGGAACATTGGTTGGCCCAGTCGTAAGCATAAGCATGATAGTTGACCCTCCACGTTTCTACCTTTTTTATTTTCTCCCACATTGGATAGGTAATATGCCACCTTGTTCCCATCATGTTTGACATGGGAAATGTTAAATTCCATGAACCATATATCTACAAGTGATAATGAGATCTATCTGAAAAGAAGAATGCAATGGAATTGACAAATCAATGTAAACTGAACAATGGATTCATGAAAGAAATTTCACATGAATCGAACAAGTATTGCACAGATTATCATTACATCAATCTTCATTAACATGTCAGTAATAAAATAGTCATACAATAAGGATAATTTGAATATTGTAGATAAGATTCGAATTCACAAACTCAAACCGGTTGATTAGCTAACTTAGTGTGGAAATAATCATAGCTGGAGCTCACTAGTTTAACTCCGGATAACTAATTCAGTTCACAATCAATTAAATGATGAGGTATGTGGAAAAGAGGCACCACACTCCCTTAAATCATGAAAAATAGAACTAGGATGATTGGCAGTTAACTAACTGGTGGTTATCGGAGCATAACTGATCATGACTAACTACCTACCATAGACAAATGAAGGTGACTGCTGGTGGCACTTAGTGAGGGTTCCTATAATGTAGGGATTGGCACGAATGACACCAATGGCACCAAAAATCAAAAGTGCATATGAATCTTAGGCATGTCCCCCTTACTCTAGTAAAGTGAAAAAGACCTCCTATGCTAGGAAAAATGAACAAATAAACTATGTGGGTAAAGGGAGGATTAATTAATTTTAACACCCCACCTTAATCCTAACTTTGGACAACTTGGGCCCTAGAAACTATGCCAAAATTCACCCATACAATATAAATGAAATAAAATATTGCTTAATAAACAAGGAAAATGGGGAAAACCTCATGGAAAACCCCCCCTCCCTCAAAATAAACAGGAAATCAGGAACAATGAGTCAAACCTTTACACCAAGAAGAGATATGAGGTAAACAAATCTCTTTTCAGTGAAGGACTTCGTAAAAATATCTGCAATATACTCCTCTATAGGGTATTAGTGTAGTGTGATAGTCTTGTCATGCACTAGTTCCCAAATGTAATGCATGTGTACTTCAATATGATTTATCTATTGCTTCTGAACTGGATCACTTGATATCTTTATGGCACTCTAGTTGTCACAATAGATGTCTATTGAAGGTGAAGTGTGAATCCCAAACTCTGTCAAGGTACCATGCAACCAAACTACTTGAATAGCTACATTTACAAACCCCCTATACTCTGCTTCTATTGAAAAGATTGCAAGAGACGCTTGCTTCTTGTTGGACCAACAAATTGGCCCAGATCCCAACATAAACACAAAACCTAAATTAGATTTCCTATCATTCCCATCTCCAACCTAGTTTGAATCAATATATCCAATGAGAGATAACTGTGCATCAATCGTATAATGGATCCCATAGTCTCTAGTACCTTGCACATAATGCAAGATGCGCTTTTCTGACTTCCATTGCAACTCAAGTGGCTCCTACATGTATATGGAAGCAACACTCATAGCATAGGATATATCTATCCTTGGATGTGTGAGGTATAGTAGGCTCCCAATGATTTGTCTGAAAAGGAAGGGAAAAGGTGTTGCTTTACAGTCTTCCATGTGGAATCCTTTAAAAAAATATGATGAATATATAGACTATGCAATCATGATTCCTGAAGTCTTTTGACTTACTTTGAGACCAATAAAATGTTTCAACAGTCCTAGATCTGTCATATTGAATGATTTACTCAAAGTTGACTTGATGCTTCTCAATCCAGCTGCAGAGTCGCTAGACATGAGCAAGTCATCCACATATAGGACAATAAAAAACAACGAGCCCTCCTTCTGTTGCATGTAGACATTGTAGTCAGATCTGCATCTCTCAAATTTTTATGACACAAGAAAGGCATCCATCTTGGAATACCATGCCCTTGGGAATTGTTTGATCCCATAGATATATTTCCTCAGTTTGCAGACTAAGGATGAATCTTCAATGTACCCCTCAGGTTGTCTCATATATATCTCCTCTTTTAGGTCACCATGGAGGAAGGCACTCTTCACATCCATGTGATGTACCACCCACCTCTTTGAAGCTGCAACTGCCAATACTAGTCTGATGGAGTCCATTCTTGCTACTGGAGTGAATTTCTCATTGTAGTCCAGCCCATGGACTTGTGAGTATTCTTTTTCCACCAACAGAGCCTTGTACTTGGTTTTGGTTATATTAAATTCTAGCTTGGTCTTGTAGACCCATTTGCACTGGACTAACTTCCTCCCGGGAGGCAAGGTGATAAGATCCCAAGTTTTATTGTCCTGTAGCGAATCAAATTCCTCATCCATAAATTCTTGCCCTATTAGATCATGGAATTCCTCTTTGAATGATTGAGGATTTGATCCCATGATCATGCAAAAAATCTCTGGGATAATTATTTCTAAATGGGAGAGTGCAACATGTTCATTCTGATATTGGTACCTCATTCTTCTTTTGTCATCTGGATCCCCGACAACATTTCCAACTGCTTTAATGAGCTTTCAGAACCATTTAGGATTCTGATTTGGAATAGGTGTTGGATATGGATATATATCTTCTTGAGGTTCAATATCAATCTCAATATCATGTTGATGTTGTTCCTCGTATTCTAAATCTGAAACATTTGACAATAAATATTTATCTGCAAATGAAAATGAAGGAGATTTTATACCTTCATCTGCTTTGAATGATAGCTAATATTGCATTGGAATTGAGTATGGCATAAAGTGTGAGAATGCATATGCTTTGGAGGAATGGATTGCAACACCCTCTGCTATAATATTCCCAGTTGAGATATCTGAGTTATCCACTAAGTCAGGATCAAATACTACTCGCTTTGGTGGGCCAGTATGTGTCATCTAATATATAGATAACAAGTTTGTTGTAAGACAGGGAACATAGAGAACATTTTGAAATTATCCATGCTCAAGTTTAATGGAACCTCTCCCGAAAGATGGGATCACATAATAATCTCCCATATGGTTGCTAGGTCCTCCAGAGAGATATAGAGAGGTGAAGGATTCTTTGGAAGCAACCATGTGGTTGGATGCTCCTGAATAAATCAGATAGGCCTTTTACCGAGTGGAGCTAGCTTTCAAGTTCTTTTTTCTGGTTTCCGGCTTTAGACTTCTTTGTGCCTTGAGGAAGGCCAATTTTTTTCTATTCAAGGAACTTAGACAGCTGGTTAGTGATCTTATGCATGCACCGACTCTCTGGATGAACTCCTCTCATATAGTAGGAGCATTTAGCTTTCTCAAATTCCTTGTTCTTGTTATTCTTGTAACCTGAGGCTCCATTAGAAGGGTTTTGCTTCTCCCCAGGCTTTGAATGAGAATTTTTTTCTCCTTCCCACTTTGCTTCCATTTTGCTTGCACATTCCCAGAGTCTCTAGCTAATAGGGCCTGATTATTGGAGGCATTGAGCACTCCCATATGAATCAATTTGTATTGCTCCTAGATTAATGACTCTGTAAATGCATCTAGAGAAGGTATTTTCCAATTTGGAATGGATAACATTCTAAAGTAGAAAGCAGATACAAATACTGATAATTCTAATCCAAGATTACTCAGAATTGATCGCATAAGCTGCTCATCCTTCTTCTCAATCCCACATTGCTTGCATTACAAGACTAGGGATTTGTATTTCAAGAAGAACTGTCAAATTGTCTCAAAGTTGCTAGGATGGAGTGCAATTGGCTCCTTCTCCATAATGTAGCCTCTTAGCTCATCCTATTTTCCAAACAAGGATTCAAGCTTGTCCCAGACTTTCGTCATATTTTTGTGTCCCTCAAGTTGGAACAACGTCTCCCTGGAGATGTGGATGCACATGAAGTCGAAGGATTCATCTAGCTTATTCAGAAACTTGGATTTCTCAACATACTATTGGGGTTAGACTTCTCTTCCCATTGTCATCCTATACAAGCCTTTGTTGCACAAGTATATCTGTGTATCTTCCCTCCAATCAATGTAACTGAAGGGTATAAGGATCTTGGGTGATAGAGCAACTGAATTCTCCATTTCACTGGTATGTTGATCAACAATTCTTCAAGAAATACGTAGGTACCTACAAAAATCACTACAAAAAGACTTCAATTCGCAAACATTTTTTAGTTCAAACCTCTCCAACTCGACATGAGCACTTTTTCTGAGTCCATCACACTTAGAGAGACTTCTATGGACATAATTGAGAGGAAGCAATGCAAATATTCCGGGAATGAAATACGAGAAATGTTGATGGAGGAGAAAAGAAACGTAATGTAAAATGTATAAGTATTAAATATGAAGAAGATGGCTTACAATAATAATTGCCCTGGGTATTTATACCTTAAGTGAGGAAGAGAGGTGACTTTTCAAGTCACCTCTTAGTTTAATTACAAACATTTACTAAAATTAACCTAGCTTAATATTTAAATTTAACATTTGTAACATTGCCTTCTCCTTTTAAATTGCTTTGTCCTCAAAGCAGGGTAAAGACAGGTGTTGCTGAACGAATTTCTCTGTTTCCCACGATGCATCTTCTTCTGGGCAATTCTTCCACTTAATGAGGTATTCCTTGATCATTCTAGTGTGTAATCTCCGTTCTCTGATGTTGATGATAGCTTCTGGTTCTAAGATTAGTTTCCCTTCTTCATCTAGAGTGGGGAGTGTTGTTTGAACTGATTGTTGTTGACCCAAAAACTTTTTAAGAATTGATACATGAAAGACATTATGAATTCGACTTGTCTCTGGTAACTTTAGCTCGTATGCTACGTTGCTAATCTTTCATATAATTTGGTAAGGACCATAAAATTTAGGTGCTAATTTGTTCTTTCCTTGTTGTTTTAGTGATAATTGTTTGTATGGTTGAAGTCTTACGAATACCCAATCTACTAATTCAAACTCTCTCTCAGTTCTATGTTTGATCCAGATGGAGATTGGTGGCCACCCACCTACTCCACTGGCTCAAAACAATTGTCCATTGTGGCAGTTTCCTAGTTATTTTTCTACAGTTTTTTTGGGTCCTAAACTTCCGGGGCCATTTTGAGGCCCTAAACGACGTTTTTTGGATATTCGGGGCCAAATTATTGACATTAGCATCATCTGGCTAACCAAAAGTTGTAAAGCTTAGATATACCTTTCCAACGAGCTATCGAACGCCCAAATTGGAGATCGTATGCAAAAGTTATGACCCCGAGAAGTTGACTGTTCAACTTACCACCTCAGGGCCGCAAACTTTATGACGGTTCATCTTCTAGGGTTATGTTTTGGACTTTTGGGGTTCTCACCTCATTCTTATTATAAATAGGCCCCTTTGGCCTCATTTTGTATTCAGCCTAGCACAAATGAGTGTAGAAGCCACAACTCTTCTCAGAGATAGCTACCACCATTCTAGCAATTGTATTACAGTCTGTTCTATTTCTGCCATTTAATAGAATATGTGTTTACTATATCTTTGTTATATTTGAAAAATATATGTTATTATGACTCTATATATGTTCTTTCATTTTGTTCATGCATAAATCTGGATCGGTGGTATCAGAGCAATCTGCTCTTTGATTGTTTCTCGGCGCATGTCCCCGACGAGGTCTGAGTATAGAGAGTTTGGTCTCGAACTAGTTTCACTTGATCATTCTCGCCGTCTCAAACGACCTTCCATGGCGGAAGAAAAGAGAGACGATGAAGCAGGAGATCCTATCAAGTCGCTGCTCGAGGAAGCCCTCAAGCGACGGAGGAACGAAATGATCGATAGTTTCGCCCAAATCCTTTTGCGAATGCCGGTGATGCCGAGTGCATATTCAACGAGCAGTTGGTTCGGGGATGCAACTCCCTTTAAGGTACAAGTTAACTTTGATATTCCTTTATTTGCAATATTGATGCAGATGCCCTAGATAATTGGTTGAATGTTCTAGAAGGGTATTTCTCTGTCCACAATTTTTCCGACAGAGAAAATATCACCTTTGCGCTCCTTAAGGCAGTCCCCCATGTCCAAAATTGGTGGGGTACTTATTGTGAGCAAAACTCATCAGACGAGTGTGGAATGTTTGAAACAAATCCCACTTGGGCCTCTTTCATTGATGCCGTCAGGGAACAGTATTACCCTGTGGGAAACTATGATGACTAGTACACAAAATGGACCATTCTGCGTCAAGAAAGGGACCAGACGGTGTCGGAGTACACCAACAAATTTCATACCTTGCGTACAAAGCTGAGTATCAAGGACTCCGAGCAACACCTGATTCTGAAATATCGAAGTGGTCTACATTGGTACATCCGAACTGAGATGAACATCCTCGACATCTCTTCACTTGGATCCGCCTATCGGTATGCTGTCAAAATCGAGGAGAAATTTCGACAAAAGAACAATCGAGACTCTGGACCTGCGAATCCACCGCAGAAGCAAGGCAAGGGAAACCCTGGCCCGTAGAACACAGCAAAATAAAACGACAACTAGTCCCCGCCACAAGCAAAGAAGGGAGATCGAAAGAAGAAGAAGGACACTGGTAAGTGGTGTGAATTTCATAAAAGCCCTTGGCACAACACTGATGAATGTCGCTCAAAGAAAATCATTAGTGGCCGAGATCAAATCTTCAGAATCAGATCCTGATTCTGATTCTAAACCCAATGCCATAGCTGCACACAATGGGAGGCAGATCATTGATGCAGACCCCACTGCCACTGTTGCTACCACACAGATTCAACTAGAGGATCCTAAAGAGTCAGAGGAAGAGGAGCACCTATTCCACTTGCAGATGTGGGTGAACGGAATGCCTCTACATTTTATTGTTGACAACGGAAACCAAAAGAACCTGATCTCAGCAAAAGTCATCAAGAGATTGGAGCTTCCAACAACACCACACCCGCAACCTTACAGCATCGGTTGGCTAAGCCAAGGACGAGGTATCCGCATTACTCAACAATGCCTCCTTCCATATGGAATCAAGCCTTTCAAAGATGAGGTGTTGTGTGATGTGGCCCCACTTGAAGTATGTGATGTGCTTTTAGGACAACCATATATGTGGAAGCGTCATGCTGTATATGAGTCATGGCCTCGCAGTGTCATTGTCACTTTGGGAGAACAACTCTACCGGATCCCAGAGACGGTTGCCCCTGCTACAGTCTCGCAGGGTAGGAAGATAAGCTCCCACACCAGAAAATTATTCCTCTTCACAATTGTGTCTGAAGGAGAACATAAGATCACAGAGACCTCCACACCCTCTGCACAGGGTGTCTCTGATCATCAGACACAAGAAGAATACAGAGCCATTGTTTCCTCATCTATCTGAGTACCTCTACGATGCAAGGCCATGCATTCAAGGTGCTCATCTAGAAACAAATCATCCATACAACAATTACAGCCTTCTCGGGATGTCAAAGAAAGGAAGCCTCTTCACTTCAGCAAATGTCGCACCAGGAGGAGATCAACCCAACACACAGTTCGAGAGATGATACGGGATTCGACACAATGGAGACCATTGCTTCCTAAGGAGGGAGGATTCATCCAGATGGAGATCGATGGCCACCCACCTACTCCACTGGCTCAAAACAATTGTCCATTGTGGCAGTTTCCTAGTTATTTTTCTACAGTTTTTCGGGTCCTAAACTTTCGGGGTCGTTTTGAGGCCCTAAACGACGTTTTTTGGAGATTCAGGGCCAAATTGTTTGCCACTAATATTATTTAATCTAACAAAAGTTGTAAATATTAGATAGACCTTTCCAACGAGCTATCGAACGCCCATATCGGAGATCGTATGCAAAAGTTATGACCACGGGAAGTTGACTATTCAACTTACCACCTTAGGGCCGCAAACTTTATGACGGTTCATCTTCTAGGGTTACGTTTTGGACTTTTGGGGTTCTCACCTCATTCTTATTATAAATAGGCCCCTTTGGCCTCATTTTGTATTCATCTTGGCACGAATGAGCATAGCAGCCACATCTCTTCTCAGAGATAGCTACCACCATTCTAGCAATTGTATTACAGTCTGTTCTATTTCCGCCATTTAATAGAATATGTGTTTACTGAATCTTTGTTATATTTGCAAAATGTCTGTTGTTATGACTCTGTATATGTTCTTTCATTTCGTTCACGCATAAATCTAGATCAGTGGTATCAGAGCAATATGCTCTTTGATTGTTTCTCGGCACATGTCCCCGACGAGGTCTGAGTATAGAGAGTTTGGTCTCGAACTAGTTTCACTTGATCATTCTCACCATCTCAAATGACCTCCCATGGCGAAAGAAAAGAGAGACGATGGAGTAGGAGATCCTATCAAGTCACTGCTTGAGGAAGCCCTCGAGCGACAGAGGAACGAAATGATCGATGGTTTTGCCCAAATCCTTTTGCGAATGCCGGCGATGGTGAGTGCATCTTCAATGAGCAGTCGGTTCAGGGATGCAACTCCCTTTAAGGTACAAGTTAACTTTGATATTCCTTTATTTGAAGGCAATATTGATGCAGATGCCCTAGATAATTGGTTGAATGTTCTAGAAGGGTATTTCTCTGTCCACAATTTTTTCGACAGAGAAAAGATCACCTTTGCGCTCCTTAAGGCAGTCCCCCATGTCCAAAATTGGTGGGGTACTTATTGCGAGCAAAACTCATCATACGAGTCTGGAATGTTTGAAACAAATCCCACTTGGGCCTCTTTCATTAATGCCGTCAGGGAACAGTATTACCCTGTGGGAAACTATGATGACCAGTACACAAAATGGACCATTCTGCGTCAAGAAAGGGACCAGACGGTGTCGGAGTACACCAACAAATTTCATACCTTGCGTACAAAGCAGAGTATCAAGGACTCCGAGCAACACCTGATTCTGAAATATCACAGTGGTCTACATCGGTACATCCGAACTGAGATGGACTTCCTTGACATCTCTTCACTTGGATCCGCCTATCGGTATGTTGTCAAAATCGAGAAGAAATTTCGACAAAAGAACAAGTGAGACTTTGGACCTGCGAATCCACCGCAGAAGCAAGGCAAGGGAAACCCTGGCCCACAGAACACAACAAAAGAAAACAACAACCAGTCCTCGCCACAAGCAAAGAAGGGAGATCGAAAGATGAAGAAGGACACTGGTAAGTGGTGCGAATTTCATAAAATCCCTTGGCACAACACTGATGAATGTTGCTCAAAGTAGTCATTAGTGGCCGAGATCAAATCTTCAGAATCAGATCCTAATTCTGATTCTGAACCCAATGCCACAGCCGCACACAATGGGAGGCAGATCATTGATGTAGACCCCACTACCACTGTTGCTACCGCACAGATTCAACTAGAGGATCCTGAAGAGTCATAGGCAGAGGAGCTCCTATTCCACTCTGTTAGAATAATCCGTCAGGATTATTGTAAATAAATAATAGGAATATGAATAGATAGGAAGGCGAAAAGGCTGGTAATCAACCGCCTCATGAAATGTATAAATATAGGCATTTGCATTTGAATAATCAATTGGAATCGGGAGTTATTACCAACAAGTGGAGGTTCCTGCCATAACTCCTGCTGCATTTCTGCCCATTCCTGGCCTTCTGCTTGCCAGTCCAGTACATTGCCAGACTGCTCCATCAGTCTGCCAGTGGCATGAGAAATCCAGTCTCTGCCTGCATGCAATACCTAACTCTAATTTCCTAACCCTAATCCTGAGTTATTCTTGTGCTGCGTTTTCATGAGGGAGTTTAAAATTTGTCTTAAACCCTAATTTTTGTGGGCTGCGACCTGCTACACAGGTCTGCGATCTCCAAAATTTGAACTCCATTGCTATGATCTCCGTCCTAGCTGCCTGAACCTCATCCTTTGAGGAGTTCCCGAAGGTGCAAGCTCAAAAAGGAACCGAATTTAATTTGGCTCCCAACGTACAAAGCCTGGTGCCCATGATCTTGCCTCAAGTGTTAAGCCGGAACCCTAATTTGTGCTTAAATAAGCATTCTATGAATAGTTAACCCTCAGGAAAAACAATCTGCTCCGATAGCATTTGGGTTTGTCTGTATCTCATAGCAATCTCTACAGCTGTTCATAATTCAAAAATCATTCACGCTTGCCCAACCAGTACTGTCATCGATCCACAAATTAATTA
>LPNX010342787.1:0-26274 GCA_001517045.1 Pseudotsuga menziesii
GCTGGGGATTAAATATATGTATGAGTTGTTCTGATATTCCTCAGTTCTTCAACTCTTGTCTGAATCCAGACTCCTTCTCCAACTCTCTTCAATCATATCTGCTATCTAACTTAGTGATTTTGGGTTTGAAACTTCTAGATCTGTTCAGATCTAAATCATTTCGACCTTTTATGCTTTGTTTTTATACTCAATCTATCATCCTTTACCCTGATCTAGTCTTTTTCTGAATTGATGTATCATTCTCCTTTGTGTTTTGGAATTTTATAGGGAACCACACATGTCCTATTGGCGAGGAGCAGTGCCACCGCCTGAGTCCAGTTAGCGATACACGGTGCCACCGCCTGAATCCATTGAGCAAGAAGCGGTTCTGCCTCAAAACCGCCTGTCAGCAGCTTCATCTGCGCGGTTCCAGGTAGGCCCTGTTCCAGACTTTGTATTTTGATTTTTGTGTTTTTTGGCTTACTTTTTTATTGTTGTATTCTTTTTGCATTCAAAGAGAGTTTGTGTTTCTTGCATTAGATTTTACATTATTTTCTTTGCTTGAAACCTCTTGCTCTTTTCAGTAGATATTATTCATTAGAATTGGAAATATACATTTCATTTTCATGTGTAGGCTTTGGTTTGTTTTGGACTTGGAATGCATGAGTGATCCATGTTGTTTTGAGTCTTTCTTTGCTTGGGGAAATTCTTGTTTCCTTTTGCATGCTGATTTTTTTAGTGCATGGTAGGAAAGATTAGTTCTTTGTTTCCTTGTCTATTTCAAAGAGAAGTTTTAGTTTTCTCTCTCTTTTGCTTTATTCGCAATTTTGTTGAATGATTTTCTCCTTGTTTTGTGCATGATTGTTTGAGATTCTAGATCTTACTTTCATTGAGAAGAAACATCTATTTTTAGCTTTGCGTGCATTAGAGTTAGATTTGTTTGGAAACGTTAGTGAAATCATCTTTCCATTGAGTTTTTATGCGTATTTTTCAAGCATGAAAAGATAGGAAACATTTTTGGTTTATTTATGTTTGATGTTCTCTAGATCTCTTTCTTATTTCCTTTGAAGATTGTTTGGGGTGCATTGATATTTCACTTTTCATTTGGAAAGGTAGAATTGCATTTGCAATTGGGTGTGCATTTTTGGGAAGAAAAGTAAATCTCTCTCCCTCTCTTAGGTAGAATTTCATTCAAGAGGAAAACTTGCATTATCATATAGATCAGTGTGCATCTTTTTTAATTTCAATTTTTCACTCCATGGTTCCACCTAAATGCACAAGATAAAATTAAAGGTAGTACTAGGTTAAAACTTTTAGCAATTTGAGTGATAAGTTAGAGAAGTGTTCGGGTGTCGTTAAGCATAAGAACTGTCATTACTTGTCCGCATTATATCCCGGGACTCGCGCGGTTCTTCCACGTACCGTCAGTATATCAAATGGCATTTCATGTACCCTTGAGGTATATAGAAAGGTACTTCACGTAATCAATTGTATATAGGAAGGCCCCTTGTGAACGGTTATGCATTAGACAGCACTACTACTGATTTGAGCTCCCACGTTCCTTGCGTATATTGGGAGACCCTTTTAGGAATCCTCAAACCATATGAGTTATCCTTTTGGCCTGTCCTGTGAGGTTCCTGACTCTTATCCACTCCTTTCACATGTTTGCTTGTTTCTTTTAGTTTGAGTAGTAATTGCTTATGCGTGGTAGTTAGCGGGTTATTAGAGAATTTAGAGATGGCATCCTCATATGGGACTACCACTCAGGAGGTCCCTTTCCAAGGTGTACCTTTTGTTTTCCCTCCAAGTGAAGGTATTGGCCCTCCCTTTTTGCCACTCTAAATCTTCCTAGAGTAACTATAGGATTACTGGTTTGGATTTTTAATCTGGTAATTCCCATTATACCTAATGTCTCAAATGTCACCTCTCCTCTGGGACAGGATCAACCTCAAACTAATCCCTCTCCTTCTTCATCGATTGTTTCTTCATCCCTTTCTTCCTCTTCACTTGACCAAATCTCTATGGTTAGTAGTCATGTGGATAAGAAGAAGAACAAAGGGAAGGGTAAAAAGAAGAAGGATAAGAAAGAGAAAAAGAAGAAACCATCTGCTCTTGATGGTGCCCACTCTAAGAGAACACTCGAAAAACCCAAGTTCCCTTGTAAACTTTGCAAGGGGGACCACCTTCTTAAGGAGTGTGCTAGCCTCTCCCGTGTACAAGAAGAGTGGTCTAAAAGGTCCAAATCATTTGTGTCATCAACCTTTGATCATCATGTTGACGATACTCCATCAACCAGTGACCCATTGGTAAGAGGTCGTAAGGGTAAAGTCTTGTATCCTTGTTTGATATGCAAGGCTATGCATCGTACTTTTCTTTGTCCAAGCATGGATGAAGCTTCGCGTTGGTTAGAAAATATTACTAATCATCAACATGTGATTCCAACAAGTGATAGTAAGTTATCCCTCAATCCCCCACTGGTTGACCAAGTGGTCAATTTATATTTATCTGTGGTTGATCCCACTCTTCCTTTGGAGAGTGAAGTTAAAGTGGTCGAGTCGGTGTCATTTCCACCCGATCCCATTCTTTCATTAGAGAGTGTTAAGACTGAAGTAGTCTCTTTGACCAAATCTTCGTCTTGTTCTTCTCTTCTAGTAGAGAATGAACTGAAACCTGCTGAAGTTTTAATCCTTCGTTCTGATTGTTCTCGACAAGAGGAAATTTTATCTGTTTCGACAGAACCCTCTCCGAGTAGTGAAGTTATTTCCTTTGATTGGAGTAACCTAACAGATTCTCGTCTTCATTCGACTGTTCCTTTCCAAATAGTTGTGAATGTTACTGCTAGGCAGATACTTCGCACTATTGTTGATGAAGGGGATTCTGTTAGTATTCTATCCTCAACTACTTGGAAAGCTTTAGGTTCTCCTCAGCTTGTGCCAGCCACCGATCAGATATTGGCTTTTAATCGTAGGCTTATTGCACCTTTAGGGACCCTTCCTTATTTGCCTATTACATTAGGAAGGAAAACTGTCTGCATTGATGTTATGGTGGTCCAAGGTCCTTTAGATTTCAATATACTCCTTGGACGTGATTATGTTTATGCCATGAAGGCTATTGTGTCCACACTCTTTAGAGTTATGCATTTTTCCCATGATGGGAAGATTGTGACCATTGATCAACTTTCCTTTGTTACACCTGACCATCGCATTACTCCTAGTAATCAGATTGCCCTGAATGTGTCGCATGTTCTGGTGATTCCTTCCCCTTCTTCTAGTTAGATTTTTCCCATCATAGGTAAAATGGGGGGCATGGCTCTAGTATATGAACATCATAATGGAGCTAAGCGGCTAGATTTAATGTAATGGGGGAAACCTACCAACTTCTGGATATCATGTTGGATAGGAGCAGGTTTTAGAGCATAGTTTACTTTTGGTTTCAAGCTCGTTAAAAAATAAAACCACTCCTCAAGCATAGTTTACCTTTTGGTTTCAAGCTCGTTAAAAAATAAAACCACTCCTCAAGCATAGTTTACCTTTTGGTTTCAAGCTTGCATAAAAATGAAATCATTTCTGGGAAAATTTCCCAGTCTATGTCAAACTCATTAAAAAATGAAATAGCACCTAACCATCATGTCAGTTTTCCCTGAGCAAAGTTCCCATTCTATGTCAAGCTTGTTAAAAAATGAAATAGCACCTGACCATCATGCCAGTTTTCCCTGAGCAAAGTTCCCATTCTATGTCAAGCTCGTTAAGAAATGAAATAGCACCTGACCATCATTTCAGGTTCTAACCATCATGTCAGTTTTCCGTAAGCAAAGTTCCCATTCTATGTCAAGCTCGTTAAAAAATGAAATAGCACCTAACCATCATGTCATGTTCTGACCATCATGTCATTTTTTCCTGAGCAAAGTTCCTATTCTATGTCAAGCTCGTTAAAAAATGAAATGGATCTCCTCAAGCATAGTTTACCTTTTGGTTTCAAGCTTGCATAAAAATGAAATCATTTTTTAGCATAGTTCATTTTCTATTTCAAGCTCATTAAAAAATGAAGTAGGTTTCCTTAAGCAGAGTTTACCTTTTGGTTTCAAGCTTGCATAAAAATGAAACCATGTTCCAAGCAAAGTTACCTAGCTTGTTTAAAAATGAAACAGATCCCCTTCTTTTGAGTTGAGTCTTCACTTTAGTGTTAGAACTTGAACCTTCTTTTCACCTATCTGATTCTCATTCTTCCTACCCCCCTGGTGAACATTTTCACATTAGTAACCAGGTTTTTAGGTTGGGTATGGAAGAAGAATTGTTAGATGAAACAAAGCTTGGGGGGCATGTCGAGCCCCTAGCAACCATGTTAGGGGTAAGGTTCGCTAGCAATCACACTGGGGGCAAGATTCCAACCTCTGTATATCATGTTAATGGGATTTTTCAAGCATAGTTTACCCATTGGTTTCGAGCTTGCGTAAAAATGAAACCAATATTTGAGCATTCTTTGAACTGATCTTCGAGCTTGTTAAAAACAGTAAGATGGTGTTGAGTTTACTTTTCATTTTCATGCTCTGGTTAAAACATGAAAAGTGGTTTGAGCTTAGTTTATTACTTTTCCATGCTCTTGATTCAAACATGAAAAAGGTTAATAGAGTCCTCTATAAGCTCTTTTCGGACTCTTAAAATGTGAAAAGATTGTTGAGCGATATTGTCTTCTTCACGCTCGTTAAAGTATTTAAAGAGTCATCTCTCCGGTGGTAGGTTATGTCTTTTTTGGTTTGGATGGGACTATTTACGAAAAAGGAACACCCTAGCCAACCATGACTGGAAGAGTTCCCTAAGGTATGATTTTAGGCTTTTTCGGGCCTTACAGACTAAATCATACAAAAAAGGACCCCTCTAGAGTCTTCTTCCATAATCGTTCAGACTCTCTAAACATGAACGATACCGAGTTTTCTTTCAATGGAATCGTTAAATTAAACATTGAGAGACCTGTTTTGGGAATAAACCCCTCCTCTCTCAGGTTCGTAAAACATATGAGTCTAGACTTTCCTTCCAACAAGCTATATCGAGTGTTTGTTACCCTCTTTGAACTCATAAAATCGAAAGGAGGCACTCATCAATCATCATGGGGGAAATGGGAAGGGAATCATTTTGCAAATAATGGCAGTTGTTTCTTGTTACCTTTGAACATGGCACTTGTCTACACATCATGTCAGTCAATTGGGTATTCAGCTGATCTTTGTGACGATCCACTTTCATGAGTCATGTCACTTCTTTGAGTCTTTCAAAAGAATGTGTTTTCCACTGTCACATTGTGTGTCTGTCCCGTCTATTCATGTTGCCAAGTCGTTTTGTCATTCCGCCTGATGTTCAAAGGGGATTTGAAGAAGTTTTACCACTAGAGTCCACACAGTATTTGTGTCAGTATCTTTGATTCAATCCTATGGTTACTATATTCACATCATTCTAGAACTATGTTTCGAGTTTCGTGTCGTCGATGTGGGACTCATCATGGCCCTCCTTCAACAAGACTTTTCCTGTCGACATCAGCTCATCATCCGGGAAGTAGTCTTAGAAACAATAGTACCTTGATATCTATATGCCTTAATGATAGATTCTCTCACTCTTGACATAGGTTCACATCATTGACCTTTGATCGATAGAATCAACTAGGTGTTCGACATCAGGACATCTATTCACACTCAGTAGATTGTACTAGGGTACCTTGGGAATCATCGACATCAATGGTGATCTCACTCACACTTGTTAATGGTTCACATCATTGGCCAACAATCAAGTGGTTTCTACCATGTTCGAATTCAGATCATTGTAATCAAGTGGAAGACGAGACGAAGACCCTGGGTATTTTTTTAAAGCGCTTATTGCTTTTCCCTAGGTTGCGATGGAGTTTTGCATATCTAGCATGGATCCACATTTGTATGGTCATGGATATGCTCAAATTTGCATCTGTATGACATAGATATGCATTGTATGTCTAGTAGCTATGTCCAAGTTTGAGTCCTCTATCACATGGATCTACGTTGTGTTCTAGTAGCCATGCTTATTTATTCCTCTCATGGATCTGCCTTGTATTGGTCTGTAGCCATGAGTTGGTTACTTGTGTCTATGAGTCAACATACTGATGTACTACATATGCCTACTTGACAACATGCTCCAATCGAGCTGACATTTTCATCTCATAGCGATGACTTGTTCTCTCAATGGTATTGTTTATCATATCCCTCTAAGACTCATGCTTTGGGGGGGCATCCTGTTATACCAAAATCCTGTCACCATCATGTGATAAGACTTTTGACATACCTACTTGCCTTAAATCCTAGCTCTTGGAGTGGAAATTCATGCTAATTTTCAATCTTCCATGATAATTCCTAGCATCGTGCTTGCCCCTTTGTCCAGGAGTGGTACCTTTCTCGCACCACCTATCCCTTATTGTCCACAAGCGGTGCCACCACTTATGGCCCTTAGTCCATAAGCATTTTTTACCAAAACCGCTCTGTCATTGAAGGAGAAACGCGGTACCTTGGGTAAAAAGAGAAAAAGAGAAGTTTCTCGAGGCTTCTAGATTATAAGCCTCGTGTCCTCCCTTATCCCTATCATTGTGGGTCAGTTGAGCTCGAGATCCCTCATCCTAGGATCTTAGAGGCCACCTCATCCACTAATCTCTCAACCATCCCTATCCATTGAGCCTTATAAATGCAAGCTCATATCCATGGTTGAGGGGGAGAACTATTAAGTTATTGTTATGCTATTGGATTGATTACTTGGCCCAAGCCATTGGAGAGCATAGAGAGCTAGAGTCGAAGCTTATGGGGATGAGAGTGCTTGGTTTCATGGAGATGCATGTCAACACTAAGGCTTGGTTGTAATCTTCTCCATTTTTATCTTAATGCAAGTTGATTTTTGTCCCACATTATTGTTGTTGTTTGATTTCACATGTATGTTGTTAGATTCTTTAGTCACTAACATGGATCAGTAAATTATATCCTGGAACTCCAAAATTTGCAAGGGAAGGAAAACTTTCTCCGTCGTTTTATGTGGAATTTCACAGAGAAAACACACAGTTATATGCGTCTCCTCAAGAAGAACACCTCGTTCTTCTGGGATGACCAGGCCCAATGTGCCTTTGATAATCTTAAGCACGCTCTGACTCATTCACCCGTGATACACCCCTCAGATTGTTCAAAGGACTTGCTTCTGTATATTGTTGCCTCCACTACTAGCATCGCCATGGTTTTAGTGCAGGAAAATCTCCACAATTAGGAGCACGTGATTTATTATGCCAGTAAGAATCTTATGGATTCTGAAACTCGCTATTCACGTGTGGAAAAGTTAGCATTGGCCATGGTCATTGTTGTACAAATGTTTCGTCACTACATTCTGCTCCGCACTACCACTGTATTGGTAGACCAAAACCCTATGTATTACATCCTTACTCGTCATGTGCTCAGGGGCAAGTACTCCCGATGGATAGTCATACTATAGGAGTTTGATCTGGAATTTGCCAAATCCACATCAAAGAAATCCTTGGTATTTGCTGAGCTCATGTGTGATCTTCCCTGTACTTTGACGGAATCTGAGCCCAGTGATTCATTTTTGGATGAATTCCTATTCCTGATTATCACTATCGACCCTTGGTTTGGAGATTTTCTTATTTATCTCTAAACACAACAATTTCACTACATTTATCCTGTGATGATTGACGCCGCATCCGTCACCACACGAAATACTACCTCATTTTGAATGATACCTTGTATAGATGTGGGATTGACTCTATTCTCCAGCGATGCCTCACCCATGAGGAGGATGAACATGTGTTGAATGATTGCCACTCTAGAGCATGTGGCAGTCATTTATCTGGGATGGATATAGCCCAGAAAATCCTTCGCACTAGTTATTTCTAGCCTTCTGTCTTCAAATACTTTCATAAGGCTATTAAGAAATGCCCACCTTGTCAACACTTTTATCCTAAAAAGTGCACCCATCCTGCTCCGCTACACCCCGTCATTGTCGTTGGCCCATTTTCCAAATGGGGGATTGAATTCATGCATTGCAAGCCTACCTCAGCCTGGGGGCATGGTTACATCATCGTAGCCGTCGACTATTTCACAAAATGGGCTGAGGCCATGCCTACATATGCGGAAGACGGTAAGACTACCGCTCTCTTCCTATTCAATCATATCATAGCTATATTTGGAGTTGTTAGCTGGAATATTTCACCTTCTACAGACAGTAAGGTGTTCCACTGGTCTGAATGGTTCAGATCCAGAACAAATGAAGGACAGAGGTTGAAGACCCTCCCTGGATGTCGTAGATACCTGGAATGTTGGGACTGGTAGAGCTAAAATGGTGGCAATTTTCAAAGGATCAATCCAGATGCCATCTTTGGATACCACAAAACCTGGCAGACGTCCCGTCTCAACGCAAAAAACACATTTATGCGGATTGAGCCGTATATTATAATGACGAAATCTCAGGAATATCTCTCTAAGATGACCAGGGTGGTCCTCCCGTCGCTGTGAATGAGTAGGGAGTTCGTTAAGGTATGATTCAACAATATGTTTAATATCATGAAACGCATAGGACATTGTGCGCTAGAACGTGGCTCTAGCATTTTTCAAGCCAAAAGGTAACTTCTTATATGCAAAGTTTCCCCATGGGAAAATGAATACCGTCTTATGTTGATCGGAGGGTAATATCTCAATCTGATTATAGCTATAGAATTCATCCATAAATGAAAACATGAAACTTCCAACGCAGTTGTCAATAATATGATCGATATGCAAAGTAGGAAAGTTGTTCTTGGGACAAGCTTTATTCAAATCCCTAAAGTCGATACAGACTCTAATGGTGCCCTGATTTTTATTGACAAAGAAAACTTTCGATACCCATTCTATCAGGGGTACAGGATAAATAAACCCGGCTTTGAGAAGTTTCTCAATTTCAACTTTAATAGTTGTGGCCTTCCGACGATGGACTTTCCTTAGTTTTTTCCAAATAGGTTTAGCCATGGGATAGGTTTTAATTTCATGGACCACAATGGATGGGTCAATCTCCACCATCTCTTCATAGGACCAGGAAAAAATATCGCAGAATTCTTTGAAAAGTGCCTTGTATGCTTCAGATTCATCTACCGAGCAGTTCTTCCCAACATGAACATGCTCGATAGTATCAGGCTTGGCCGATAAGTCAATCGGATTCATCTGAGTAATGTTGCAAAGGTTTCCTTCAGAATTTGTGTCTTGCAACAATATGGGACTTTGGGGTACGTTGACAATATTAGTAGGAAACAAGGATGCATAATCATGGCTAACCAAACTGGTGTTGGGGAGGAACATGGATCTATGATGGTGATCCTCCCAAATGGAATCATCCATATTCATGATCTCCATAATGGACACATCGGAAGGGAAAGTCTCAGAGAGATAATCTAGAACGGAAAGAGAAGGTTCTAACTAGTACGGTAAATGGTAAGGATCCGAAGCCACTAGATGAAGATCATCAGTGTGATCATCGAAAAAGGTTTGAATGGCATCATACATTACTTTGTGTGGACTCAACAACTTGCTTACCCTTAGGCTCATAATCAAATGAGGCGATCATATGGACTGTGGCGGTATCCGTGCTAGGAGTGGATGGAAAAATCCCCATAAGGGATTAATCCTTCAACATGCCTACCCCAATCGACTGGTAAGGAGGAGGGGACTGGCCTAACATGGGGATGTTATTAGCCATGGAGGTAGTAAAATCCATCGTACAAAAATCAAGCTGGTCAATGGTAATAGTTCTTCCTAGATGCAGAAATTGGACTGTTCGAAATACTGTTGAGGCGACAGCAGTCATGGCATAGAACCAATTTCTTCCTAGATAGAGGTTGTAATCTAAGGGGCAATCTACCACTTCTACTTGAATGGAAACGATTTCCCCCCCCAGCTCGACCGCTAGAGCTGATATGAGACCATGGGGTTGGAAAACCCATCCGTTAAAGTCCTTGAGGGTCGTAGGTGATGTTACAAGCTTGGGAGAGCCAAGAGCCTTCCAACAAGATAGAGACAAAACCGAGGTCAAAGCTCCTTCATTGAGTACCATTCGAAAAACTTTCTTTCCAACTACTTTCGTAATGATCTAAAAAGCAAGTTTATGAGGCAACCTAGACTTATGGTTCTCAACATTGAAATGAATCAAGTTAGTTTTATCCGAGTCTAAAGCTCCTAATGCTATCAACAAGTTTTTGCACTATGTAGGGAAACTTTGGAGTACTTCTAAGGTAGACATTGCATAAGGTGCCTGAGTGAGATATTTAACTACATTATAAAATTGAGCAGCTCGGGCATTAGGGTTAAATACAACCTTCTGAAGAGTACTCTTGGGTGGACGTAAAATCATGTTGAGAGTAGGCTTCTCGATAGATAGGGGGACAATAGAGGAGGATGCAGGAGAACTAGTAGAGGGAGCTTTCCCTGAAGAAGAATGATATGCTTTCTTATCTGTGGGTTTGTCATAATTCTGACTTCGAGTTTGTATATTAATGGTATCCGAGGATATCATCCGAATTTCTTCTGATGAACTAGAGTTACCCTGATTGGACATGTGGTCTATCAATTGTTGCTGAGAGGGAAAAGGGTCCGTGAGTATTGCGGGTGCGGGATTTGATTTTAGAAATTGGGATATTTCGTCTTGACGAGGACACTCCTTTGAGAAATGGTCACCTCTACATAGAAGATGCGGATATTTTGCCTTTATTTTTCCTTTATCATTATCACTGTTGGTTGGTCTTGGATTCTCCTGTTGGTTTCCAGGTTTTTTATTCCTATTTTTACCTTTCTTTTTATTTCCTGAGGTTTGAGTACTTTGAATAGAATTGACCTTGATGGAAACCTTAGGAGTCGAAGGAGTAGGGGTGGTATTTTGGGGTTGTTTGGTAGGTTTCTGTGCTGGCAGGGACTGGATTGAACCAACAATCCCATCAACAGGTACTTATGCTGGTGGCTTGGCAGGATCGGTGCTGGGTCGAGGAGCTTGAGGAATTAGGTCATAAAGAGTTCCAGACTAGGAATAAACCAATTCTATGTACTAAGCCCGACTAATAGCTTGCTCTTCAGTAACGGCACCACCCATAGCCACATCTCGGGCAATAGGAGGCAGCAAAGATTTGGTAAAATAATCAGCTAATAACTGATCCAGAATAGGGGCCTTATTAAGCCTTCTCTGCCTTCTCCATTCATGAATATGGTTAGATATATGGGTGGAGGTGTTCTGTCACAGAGAAGTTAAGAGATCAGTACCTATTTCATAACAAATAGGGAGCTGAAAGTGTGTAAGAAACACAGTTGCCAATGAGCCAAAATCCACAAATGAATGTTGTGGGAGTTCAATGTACCACTTCGCGGCTGTACCAGTCAAATTTCACTGAAAAATTCATAACCGAACTAAATCATCCATGAGGGAGTTAGAATAACACCACAAATGGAATGTCATAACATGGTTTTTTGGATCGTCTCCCTGCTTCCCATCGAATTTGGGGATGTCCGATGGTAACTTTACCGGAATAGGAGGCCACGAGGGATTGTGTCGAATAGGGTCATTAATCAACTTGGACAAGTCAAGTAAGTCCAAAGTTGCTAGGAAAGGTAACTGACAGTTGGGTTGTACATACTGGTAATATTGATATGGCATATAATTACCAGTAGGACCATAAGCGGACTGAAAGATAGGTTGTTGTGACGAAGAACTAATGGAAAATCCGCCTATAGGGGGTTGATTTCCAAGATCAGGACCACTAGGACAGCTAGGGGCTCCAGGAGGAGGACCGCCAGGGTCTTCAGGACCACCAGGACCAACAAGACCTCTAGGAGGTGGACCACCAAACCCTCCAGGGCCATCAAGAGGTAAACCTCCAGATCCTTTGAAACCACTAGGAGGAGGGCCACCAGACCCTCCAGAGCCATTAGGAGGAAAGCCACCAGGCCCCCTAGGACCACTAGGACCATTAGGAAAATGAGGAAAGTTTCCAAATCCTCTAGGGCCATTAGGCCCCCTAGGGGGAGGACCTCCATAAGGCGGTCCTCTAGAACCTCCCACAGTATGTATAGGTATCCCCCCCATAGCTGGCATGTAAGACTAGTTGGGTTGCCCCCATGGCGTAAAAGTATTACTAGGGTATGGAATTCCAACATTAGGCATTCCTGTAGGATTAGGTGGATTATTAATGTTACATGTAGGTATTTGATAATTATAACCTCCAGAAGATTCTATGGTTACAGGCTGTGCCCCCAAGGGCTGACCTGAACTGGATGGGGGATTAACCACATTAGTATGGTTGGGAGGGACATAAACTGTAGGTGGTTCTATATTAGAGGTCTGCTCTTGACTAGGTACAATTCCAGTGCCAGATAATGTATATTGTGCCGAGGGTTGCCCCCCGGCACCAGAAGGTACTAACAAAATGGGAATTGAAGATTGGGCCCTAGGTGCAGAAGACCTGGGAGGATTTGGAACAGACATAACATGGGAGGTGGTGGGGGTGGTATTTTTACCTGGGTTGTGTGGTGTTACTGCATGATCTATAAACGGTTCAATGGGTCTCATAGAATTAGCAAGTGAACGATATCCCACAAGAACAGATGTGGAACGTGATGGTGTCGGGCCTAATAGTTCATCTATCTATTTGTTAATCTCCTGTGCACAGAGAATGGTAACACGGTATTTCCTATGTTCTTCTTCATCTTGAGAAGAGTTTAAACAGGTGCCAAATGAGGCAATGGCATGTCCTATAGAGGTATCCCAGAATGGAGCATTGGGACCATAATCCAGACGGGCAGTATCATCAACATGACATTCTGTGGGAGAATGGAACGAGGAATTTCCTCGAGAAGGCTGTTGGACCAAGGGAGGTGAGTGTGAAGAATATGGTACTCCACTTTCTACAACCACATTATCTCCCACTTGGGAGGTGGTAGCAACTCCTTGGTCGATAGCTTCCATTGGATTTTCTCCTGAACCAGGAATAAAATCAGGTGAGCCCCGCACTCTTCTGGACTGTCTTAACTCAGCCAGCTTGTACAATTCCTATCTAGCCTAGGGTCTGAAAAACTAGAAAACACACCAAACAATTTCCCTACACAAGCTATAGGTCAAAACAAGCACACTTAAAATGATAGGAGGAGTTCAAATAGTCAGGTCTCTCACCAAGATTGTCAAGAAGGTGCCACTTGTGATATACCTCGAGGGTACATGCGTAGTAATCTCCCCGAATGTTTTTTTCAGTGTATGGCTCCAAGAAAGACAACCAAAGGGATTTTCTTAGATGGATAAGGTATCCTAGTGGGGTCTCCCGATATACTCAAGGTACGTGGGAGTTTGAATCAGTAGTATTGTTGTCTAATGCATAACCATACACAAGGGGCCTTCTGATAAACAATCAAGTACATGAAGTACCTTTTTATATACATCAAGGGTACGTGAAAGGCCGTTCGATATACCGATGTTACGTGGAAGAACCGTGTGATTCCTAGGATGTAATACGGACAAATAACGATAGTTCCTACGCTTAACGATGCCTGAACACGTCTCTAACCTGTCACTCCAATTGCTATGTAAATTTTAACCTATAACTACCGTTAATTTTAAAGTGGACAGTTAGGTGAATGCATGGTGTTTTGACAGAAAAGTAAAACCATGCAATATGCTTATGCAAAATATTTCACTTTACCGTTCAGTATGCCTACTTACAGGAGGGAAAGAGAGTATTTTATTTTGTTTCAAAACAAAAAATATTTCCAAACAACAGTATTGAACACAAAATCAAATACACGAAGCACTTTCCAAACTGATATCTCTTTTTTGAAAGCAATGAGAAGGGGAAGAATCTCTTTTCCTAAAATAAAAACAAGAAGCACACTACATGCAAATGCACTCTATTTTCCATTTTCTTAAAACATAGGGAAATCTAACTTAAAACTACCATATTTTTTATTTTGACAAGATAGTACTAAATGCATAAGAGATGAAATAACATGAAGATCCTGAAAGCTTGTAAAGCCAATCAAAGATCCAATGTCCAACACTCAATGATGATAACCTAATCTTAGTCAAAAAAAATCTTTTTTAAAGGAAGAAAAATAAGTTTTCTATGCAAACCAGAAATGAAACTAAGATGCCAATCAAGTGTTCGTCTTTTATTCTATATAAAATAAATGAAAAGAGATCTTACTAACACCCTAAGCTTTTCAAAAAAATAAGAAATCCTATCACAATTACAACCAACAAGCACCAAAGTGAATGAACAATCAAAAATTTAACCTAGCTTTTGAATTTACCAATCAAACCAATCATTAACCATAAAATTCTAAACCACAAGCATCATATTCCAACACACAAGCCTGACAGTGCAGGGCTGAAAGCAAAATCAACTCAATTTTTTACAAAAAATGAGAAAAATGAGGTCTTGGAATGACGCCTACCTGGCACCGCGCTTCTCGGTATTGACAGAGTGGTTCTATCCCAGCTTCTCACCAATAGGACTCAGGCAATGGCACTGCGAGCTGCTCACTGGGTTCAGGCAGTGGCACCACTTCTCGCCCACTGCATAAGCATGGTTCCCTGTAAAATTCCCAAACACATAAAGAATGACAGATCAAGTCAGAAAAGACCAGATCAAGGTAAAAAATGATAGATTGAAAGTGAGAAAGAGAATAAAAGGTCGAAAATACTTCAGATCTAAATAGATCTGGAAGTTTCAAACCAAAATCCACTGAGTCAGATAGCAGATCTGACTGAAGAGAGTTGGAGGAGCCTGGATTCGGACAATAGTTGAAGAACTGAGGAAGATAAGATCAACTGATACATACATCCATTCCCCAGTGGAGTCACCAGATTTGTTAGCAAGAATATTTCACCTTCTATGGATAGAAGCTATTCCTCTGGTCTGAATGGTTCAAATCCAAAACAAATGAATGACAAAGGATGAAGAACCTCCATGGATATCATAGATACCTGGAATTCCTGCTTCGATAGTAAACCTGTGTACCTGGAATCAAATTAAACACGCAAACACATCAAATCTACCAGAACATAATCTATTAATCCATGTCAGTGACTAAGGAATCCAACAACATTTACATGTGAAATCAAACAACAACAGTAAAGTGGGACGGAAATCAACTTTGCATTAAGATTAAAATGGAGAAGTTTACAACCAATTAAGCCTTAGTGTTGACATGCATCTCCATGAAACCAAAACTTTCATCCCCATAAGCTCCAACTTTTCTCTATATGCTCTCTAATGGCTTGGGCCAAGTGTTCAATCCAACAACATAACAATACTTCAATGGTTCTCCCCCTCAACCATGGACATGAGCTTGTATTTATAAGGCTCAATGGATAGGAATGGTTGAGAGATTTGTGGATGAGGTGGCCTCTAAGATCCTAGGATGAGGGATCTCGAGCTCAACTGACCCACAATGATAGGGATAAGGGAGGACACAAGGCTCATGATCTAGAAGCCTCGAGAATCTTCTATTTTCCCCATTTTACCTATGGTACCACTTTTCTCCTTCTATGACAGAGTGGTTCAGGTAAGAAACGCTTATGGACCAAGGGCTATAAGTGGTGGCACCACTTATGGACAACAAGGAATATGTGGTGCGATCAATGTACTGCTCATGGATAAAGGGGAAAGCACGGTGCTGAGCATTTTCATGAAATAATGACAAACAACATGGGTTTCCACTCCAAGTGCTGGGATTAAGGTCAAGTAGGTATGTCAAAGGTATTATCACATGATGATGATAGGATTTTTGTATAACACCTCTTGATATTTTTGCTAGCCTTTTTCCCCATGACTCCCTTATGTCAAGTTGTAATTGCATTATCATGAGTTTTTTTTTACCTTATTGAGCCTTATGTTGGCTTCACTGACTTTGATTATCAGCTATATAGCCTGAGCTTGTCTCCTGTCTAGCCACGCAAAGCCATTTTACATATCCTTTTCATCTTGATTCCCCATTTTTTACCGGGAGGGGACTTTCCCCCGAGTGTCATTATCCTACACATGTGTCCTTACATTGAGGATAGGTATGTTCCACTGCTTGGAACTAGTTTGTTTCCCCCTTGACACTCGTCTCCTCCTAGTCTGTAACTATAGAGCACTTTTATTATTTTTAAAGCTTTTCAAAATATTTGAAAAAGTCCAAAAAAATCAAAAAACCAAAAATCCAGACAGGAAAAGATGTTATCTTTGGTAGAAGTTGAGTCGTGTCACCTTCGAACAGAGCACTGTATATCACATCCATTGGTTGGGTTAAATATTTTGACTTTATGAGCTGTACTCGTTTCTCTGAGTTTATCTCCACCGACTAGTTAAGATTCCAGTCCCTATGGAGCCTCTGTCGATGCCTCCTGTGTTGCAGAGATGTCCCAGTTTTGTATATTGATTCTATGCTACCTACATTCAGTCACCATTCACCTTTATGCTCTTGTTCGAAGGAAGTTGAAACCTGAGTCGTCCATTCCTCAGTTCTATTGACTTTGCATGTTGGCCATTCCCGGTACTGATACTGGTTCGTGCACATTATGATCGAGTCCTTCCACATTATATAGCTTTTCTAAGTACCTCGTGTTCAATGATGAGGGATGCCTTAATGCCCTCCTTCCAGTGGATTTCATCCCATCGACTTTAGATCATTTATTCTGGGATACGAATCTAGAGTCGTTTTGAGTGCCTTGAGACTTGCAGTCAGTAGTGGCAGGTTCTCTCGCCATCGACAGTTTTGGGAATACATCGATGTCCCCTAATCAATGGATTCTCTCAATTGTTCAACCTCAACACATTTATTCACACTTGTTAGTTTGCACTCTAGTACCATGATTCCCATTTTCATTATCAGTGGGTGATCTCGCGTTTGTTAACAGTATACATCAATGACTGGTAATCAGACAATGGACTGCTATGTTCAACCTCGACACCTCTATTCACATAGTAGGACATGTACTCGTAGTGGATTATGTATAATACCTTCCAGATTGGTGGAATTTCATATATGCTACCTCCTTGATCGTGCCAGTGTTCATGAGATTTCAGCTCTCGTGACTTGATTCCAGTGTATGTCAGATATCTTCAGCCATTATGGAGATCTTGATCCATTATATATCTTTAGCTTTCATGGAGATCTTGATCCTTTTTATATCTTCATCATGGAGATTCTGATCTATCCATATTGTACGTGGCGATGACCACACATATCATATTTTGTATCGTGCCTATTCATGGCCATTGTAATCTTATGTATCTGGGACTACTGTATGTACTTGCAGTCATGTGCAAAGTTTGATTATTGTATTATATTGTTGGATGGCTAGTTCTTCCACCTGGATCTTCATCACTCCACTTCTAGGATGGACTTGTAATGTAGTTCGGCCATCGTCTCACCCCTCTGACCTCACACATTAGGGGGCATCTGTTACAGCTGATTTTACCACACATGGTGGATCACACATTTATGGCCTTCCCTATCCCTCTGCAGACTCTTTGGACCCCATGGAACATTTTTGTACCTTTGATGTTTCCAATATCATCCCTAAAAACATGCATTATTTTCTATATGCGACTTTTAAACCTATTCTCGTGTATATACGCGGATATGACCCTCAAACCTGCGTACATCGGGATGTGTGCAAAAGGCCTAATAGTTTTGGAGTTTTCCTTGATGTGGATTCGAGTCACTTGTCTCTTGGTCTTCCATATGCCTTGAGATCACTCAGATTTGACCTTCCATTACCCCATTGAAGCACTATATAAGGAACCCTTTGGATACATTGAAGAGAGAGGAATTGAAGAGAAAGAAAACTATAGTCCATTGTTGCCAGAGCTTATACTTGAGTCTGCATCCATTTGTCCCTTGGAGCACTTTGTGTTCTTCCCAATATTTCCTTTGCTTGTGAGCTTGCTATAGAGAGATGGAGGATTGAAGTGGTGGAGGACTCAGTTTCTCCAGTTCGCAGACATGCCGGCAGAGGTTGTCACTATTGTAATCTTTGATTTATATTAATAGAAATATCTTTTCCTGTCCAATAATGTGTATTTAAATGAGTATTGAATCCATGGATGCTTTTAAATGCTTTAATGTTATTGATTATATATGCTAGAGTAGGTCTAACACCATTATATAGCATGCATGTCTTGTTTGTTGAATGTTGAGAGAGCAAATTGCTAATACAAGCGAGAGTGGAAAAGCTCAATGGGGATCTACATCAACCATCCGGAATAAGGGATGTTTCGAGATCCTTTAGTGTTATATAGTTTGTTTCTCTTGCATATGGGAAAGGCTTGATTTCTGCGGTCACTCTGTCTATTGTGGTACCCCAAGCCATAGGACGTTTTCTCCGTAACAATAACAATCACCCTAACTAAACTATATATATTCCCACACATGAAGCACTCCAAATATAAGTGACAAAAGTCAATCTCCAAGATATGCACATCCATAAAGAAAGGGTCCTAAAGGGAGAAATATTCAAGAAATGTGTGATTCTCCTCCTCCATATGCCTCCAAATATGTAACACTCCATCTTAAGTCATGCATACAATGTAATAACCCCCATTTTGACCCTTAGGATGCATTGCATGTAACATCACAAAAAATACCATACTAAGAAAAAAATTAACATATAAGGCCATTAGAAGACCAAAACTATTTTCACCTAATAAAACACTTTAATCTTAATAATAATTCATATTAAATTGTTATGGATTTACAATTTCCAAGTACTATGCTAGTTTACTTGTTTTTCAGTTTACACAAGTTGTGGTTGTATTGTCATAATTTATTGATTGTGTGCTTGTTTTGTTTTGCATAAAGATGGTTGTTTTCATGCTTAACGTCTCAAAAACTCAGTTTACCAGTTCTTGAATGCAGACTGGGTTATAAAGGTGAATAGGTCTTACTTAGCCTATCGGCTAAAGTATATCCTATTTGTTTTTTATGCAAGTGCTTTGGTGGAAAGCTTGCTTCGTCTTGTAACATCTAAGAGTCCTAGGTAAGGACACCTATATGACCCTAACTACACTAAGGAAAAACAACAACATACTAATGCATCAAACTATGCATTGTTTCTTTCTACCATACACTAGAACAAGTATTTAAATAAATACATAGTGTCATTTAAAACTATATAGTATCGAGGGTGTGTGAACTATTGAGCTGTGGATAAAATATTTTGAACCAAAAAATGGGTGGGTAAGGTTTTTAATAGTTAATATGTGAAGAGTATGATGGGATGGTGCTTTACAGCTGGAGGAGGTTTTTACCCTCTTTGAGATCTAGGGTTTTGGCACTTTTTCGTTTTCTGTTGTGTTGTGTGTTGGGGAAGAGCTAAAGGCTCTCATCCCATCCATCCTTTGAATTTTACGTTGAACCTCTCAGTAATCTCTAGCATCCTTCTGTGTTTACTCGATAAAGTCAATGGTGTCGGCTCCTTTCATCAGTTTCTTGCAGATATTGAAGTTGATACAGGTTTTCTTTTCAACCTGTTTTAAGCACAGTCGATTTTAATTACTGGGTATTACTTCTTTAACATTTCTATAAACTTTTTTTAACTGTAACTTGTTTTTTTTTTCTGTCACGAAAACTCGTTGGTTCATTTTAAGTCAGTGTTGGGTACGCAGAGCTTGGGGTTTGGTAGCGTTCAAGGCTCTGGTAAGACCTATGCGCCTCGAACCTTGGGTCTTTGGTGCAATGTACAATGTTTCCTCCCTTTTTGGACTGGTCTTGTTGGAATTTGCTAGGGTTCGAACGCCCGACAGTTAAATGGTAACATTTCTGGTATTTTTCCTTAATGGCATTTTCTGGCAGAGAGCGGTGGTTTTGAAAGTTTTTAGAGCTTAGCATTGTAAATGTTAAAGATACCATGAGTCTGCGTTGAAGCTATAAGAAACTTTGAATATAATTTCTTTATGTGAAGAATTTTATGGCATTACAACTATTTGAAATCGTTCTATAATTTTTTTTATACAGACCGTGAATATTCTTGTTTTTCACTTTGAACTGGTTTTTTACACTTTCAAGAAATAAAACCAGACTGTTTATAGAATAAAAGGCTCTATTCCATTGCATGCTAAAAATCGTGTTTATCCTTCGATACTTCTCTATTAAAGTATTATGTATTGGTTACAAGATTCTTTTGATGCACCATGCTCTATTTTGGCTTTCGGGATTATTCGATAATTCAGATTCTTTGTATGTTGCATATATATATTCTATAAATTGTTATCCATTCCCCAAATGCTTGTTTTTACACTTTGTATTTACTTTGTAAGTTTTTATGCATTAGTTTTATAAAATGTTTACAGCCGATTTATAAATAACTTATGGCTTGCAACAAAAAGGGGTTACGGTCGGTCAATGGCATTTCGTGGTTTTAGATTACTGTGTCAATGCTTGGTTTCTTATTTTTAAATAATTGGTTAAGTGAAATGGATTATGCGACTTCTGTGTATAAGTTTTTGTTATCTTGTTTACTGCTTTTCTCTTACAAATAACCTGTATCTAGGGATTTTATTGTTTGGTTATTAAATAGAGTAGTGGAGTTTTTTAGCCTTATCGGCTTTGAACTCAAAACCTGAAATAATGATTTTTTGATACTAATAATAAGTGATGTTTTGTTTAATACTGTAAAAATTTACTATAATTGTTATACAACATTCAATATTAAGATTTCATTGAGTAATTCAACTTCTATGTAAGTTTTGAATAAGTCTTAAACCCTAGTTGATATTCCTATAAATGCTTAAGCCTTTCGGCTATACATATACTGATTGTTTACTTTAAATAAATAGGCCTTTAGTCTGTATTAGATAATACTTGTAAAATTTATTAATATATGTAATTATTTATCATTCTTATAATTCTGATCCTAAATCTATTGTTTAGAAGAGAACATGTATTTTTAGGTTATAATGATATGATTTAAGCAAAGAGATTGTGAATCTACGGATTCCAAAAATAAATGTTTAGGTTGTAATTATAAACGATTCATAGTTTAAATTAAACGAAGATATATTCTAATTTAAGCCTTGGATTTAACTATAAGGTTTTTAATAGAAAAACTAAGAAATGCCAATTACAATTTATCTAAGTACACCATGTAGACAGAGAATATTTGTATACAGAGATATAATACTATTCTAAATATAGTAACTACTAACTTCACTAATAAAACGCTATGTATATAGTAGCATTGACAAATATATGGTCAATAGAATATTATCCTACTTAATTGCAGCGAACAGATAACAACTTTCGAAAAATTTAACATTCATAGATTTCTACAGATTAAACATAAAATGAACTTAAGATTCATAAGAAAAACAACTTAGAACCTTCTAATTGTCGAAGGAGACAAAAATCCAAAGAAGATCATTCATCCCAACCGTCTCCTGAAAGCAGCCAAATCACTTGCTTTAGGACCCCCGAGCCTATTCACAGAACCACCAGGACGAATATGTTGTGTAGAAGCATACACATTATTCTCTACAACTTCACAACCTCACTTGCATACTTAACTCTCAACAATTCACTTTAGATATCCCTCATCGAATTCCTCTTGTGTGCCTAACTTTTCAGTTTCTAGCAAGATCGCAAGGCTCTAATCAATTAGAATGTAGTGATATTCCTGCTCATTCAATGGTATATATAAGCTTTCCTAGTTCTTTGGGTCAATTTTGCAATTAAATGAGACACCTACTTAGTTCATCTTTCTAGGGAACATGACCACAATTATACGGATGTTGCCTCTTGCAACACCTAGAAAGTGAATGGTGTTGTTGCCACTTGTCATTTGGAGTTCTACTTTTTATTAAGTTGTAATTGATGCCAATGGTGTCTGGTCATTAATTCCAACTGTTGAATCCTTGGTGCCCCTCGTGAAGCCCCTGAGGGTTAGTGTTTAGTTTGTGGATGTTTGTGTCAAGGGAGCACTTTTGACCTTATCCAAGCCCAAGATCGAAGCCCTTGGAGGCCTTGGAACAATGACAAAAGCCCTCGTTACCCATTGACTTGGTTAAGTTCCCCTAAGTTTTATCTTGGTCCCATTTGAGTCCATTTTCGAGTCCCATACTCATGGTTGATCTTTAGTTACTGGTCTTTGTGCTGCTTGTTATGCTTGTACTTTTTTTGGTCTCTTGATTGGTTATTGGATGGATGATGTGGCTCATGTGTGTAAAGTCCTTGATGTGTTGATGGTGACTCCCATTTTTTTCATTGGATGGTCTTGAGGTTGTTAAGTTCTTATGGTGTCCTTGAGTCCACAATCTTAGATATTGATCCTATTGCAGGTGGAGACTTAGGTCTTTGAACCCACGCTTATGGTGGTATGTTGGAACCCATTCTTATGGGGTCCTTGGTGTCCTTGAAAAATTGGGTCTTGAACCAAAATATAGGTTTGTTTTATTTCCCTTGGACTCTATATGGTCATTGGAATGTAGTATCCTTGTCATCATGCATATGAATCCCATAAGGTGTTGCAAACTAGTGGTGAGGTCTTTGTACCCCTCTTTTGGGGTGTTGGTACTCTTATGGTGATGAATATATATAGTGGAACAATTGGATATGTTTTTAACGATATGGATACCTTGAAAATTATGATGTTGAATGTAATGTCCCTTTTTCAAAATTTTATTACAATGACCAATTTTCCACTTTTTTCCCCATTTCAACCTTTGACTAGTTTTGATGTCTAGGTCTCCAAATTGGCTCGAATGCTCCCAAATATTCTCAGAGGGTGTATGAATGATATTAATAATTGATTATGATTTTTAGGGATGATTTATGACCCTCCAAATACTTCTGAAAACTTGTTTAATATTCTAATCAAAGTAGGACTCTTTACTAGCAAATTGGGGTTCCAATTCCCCCTGGGTAAATGCTGGAAATGGCTTCTCAAATGCTCCTAACCCCACTCGAATTTATGAAAATAGGAAGAGAATATGTAAGGAAAAGTTTCCAGGTCTCATATGCATCATGTTTCATTTTATATGGGTTTTTATGACCCTTTCCCAAACAACTACAAAATCACTAATTCGACCCTTTGGAAAAAAGCACCAAATCTTCTCCAAATGCAATTAAACTGAGTAAAATGGATTCAAATGCTTAAATAATGAACATGAAACTTGTAATAAACATTAATGACAGTACATGAATCATAAAAATATCAAATGGAAATTCTTCCATTCGAAATAATCGGCATTACCATGGCATACATCAATATAGTGGGGAAATGGTCATTGTTTGCTCATTAATAGTCATTTTGACATACAACTCTTGGGTATTTAGACCTGATACTTTATGATAATGAATAAAAGAGCATATTGAAATTATTACAATCATAATAATACCATTATAATCTCTCCCAAAGAGTACAATATCTCAACCAAAGCGTAATCCCTCCATGAGCAAGAATATGCAATAAAAACCGAAAATGGTTGAGAGAAAGTGCTGCAATAGAAGGAACCACAAGCTTCCCTATATCATATTCCTAAAAATAAAAATCCATTAAATCTCTATGAAATACCTAATTTTCCTCTCCAAACACCAACTTTTATGGAAATCTTTCACCCTCGAAATTGGCCAAGGCAAGAAACTAGTCATCCACTAGCTCACACAATTCACAAATGCAAATTTCTCAAATGAACAAAAGATCTTCTCTTGGTTGATCCTTGTATTTTATAAACATCATTAGCCTTCTAAGGTTACCAATCCATCCACAAAATCAATCTAATATTAATTATGGTGTGTACTAAAGCTTTTCCATGTGTCCTCCCTTTCCTAGCCTTCCATCTTCCCCCAATTCGAGTAGGAGCCCATTGATATTCCCCACCTCACATGAGCACCCCATTGGATGCTCTATTTTGAACTGCCATGTCAGATATGTCATATTTCAGCCTTCAGATCTTATTTGTGACATAGGTTTCATAGCATCTTCATCGTTGTTGTCATAGATCCAGGGAATCTAGTCCAAGTGTCTCACTAGCTCCAAAATGACTCTTCCTCTCCCATGTAAGTTACATTTAATTCCAAATTCGACCAATGATGCATATGGACAAGTGTATTATCCTTATAAATCATCCAATAACATTTAGGCTTCCCATGGATTCGAAATTGCAAGAGGAGGATGCCATGTGGCACATAATTTCTAGCTTGTGTGGGCCCCATAGTCTCCATGTGTCTCCATGCTCCATTGCCACTTCAATTTTCTCTTGTATTTATTTAATAAGATGAATTATTAAATATTTATTCCATTCTAATGTCTTAACATCATTTATTAGATCCCTTATTAAAATTCCAAATATATCCATCCAACCTAGGGAACTAGTAGGATTGATGGAATTGTCCTGCTATGCAAATATTTTAATGGGGACATTACAGTCCTCCCCACCCAAGATTGCTTGTCCTGAAGCAATTTCAGATTTGGATGCTGAAAAATCTTCTCCTCTTCCCATGTGGCATCTTCACTTGGTATATCTTTCCATTGTACTAAGTATTATTTGATAGTTCTGCTTCTCAACCTCCGTTCCCTTGTCTTCAAAATCTTTTCCGAAACAAGTGTGAGCTGAAATTCATCATCCAAAGGAGGAATTATTTCTGAAGTGACAATTTGCTTACCAATATATTTTTTGAGACAAGAAACATGAAATACATTATGGATTTTACTCCCTTCCGGAAGTTCCAATTCATATGCTACTTCCCCAATCTTCTGAACTACCTTGTATGGGCCATAGTATCTTCGTTTTAGCTTTTATACCCCATTATTCTTTAGATATGTTTGTTTGTATGTATGAAACCTCAAATATACTAAATCATTAACCTGAAAGGTCCTTTCTTCTTTATGTCTATCAGCATATTGTTTTTGCTGATTTTGGGCAACCTGCAAATTGTCTTTCAAAAGATTTAAAATTTCTTGGCTCTCTTCCACCCAATATTTAGCTTTTCGAGCTCTACTATCACCAAATATCATCTCAAAAAGGTAAGTGCATCATAACCATATAATTATTTGAAAGGAGACATCCCTATTGACATATGAAAAGTGGTGTTGTAGCAAAAATTGCCCAAGTGTAGCCATTTTTCCCATGTTTTTTGCTTCTCTCCCATATAGTTTCTTAGGTACTCTTCCAACCATTGGTTCACCCTCTCTATTTTTCCATCAGTTTGTGGATGATATATTTTACTTGGATTCAACTGAGTTCCCACCAATCTAAAAATTTTGTTCCAAAAAGCACCCATGAATCTACTATCTCTATCACTTACAATGCTCTTGGGGAGCCCATGCAATCTAAAGATTTCTTTGAAACAAATATCATCCACTTTTGCAGCACTAAAAGATGATGTAACAAAACAAATATCATCCAATTTTGCAGCACTAAAAGATGATGTAACAGAAAATAAATGAGCAAATTTTTTCAATCTATCCACTACCACATATATGCAATCCATACCCAAATATTTGGGCAACCTGGTGATGAAATCCATTGAGATACTGTCCCATTTTTGCCCCGGAATAGGAAATGGTTACAATAAACTAGTTCAGCATGTAAGTTCTGATTTGTTTTTCTGACATACCTTACATTCATTCAAATATTTCTGAACATATTCCTTCAGCCCTTCCAAAAGAATCTTTGCCTCAATTGCCTAAACATTTTGAAGATCCCCGGATGGCCAACTAGTGGGGAATCATGTGCTTCTTGCAAAATTTTGTACTTGAGATTTGAATATTGAACCAAATAAATTCTACCCTTATAATATATCATCCCATTCATAATACTATAGTTATCATCCCTCTTGATTCCATCTAACACATCACAAGCAAATTTATCTTTGGCATATTCAACTAGAAACATGTTTTTACAATCTTTAGCAATGTCCATGAGAGAAAAAGAAGGTCTTCGAGATAAGGCATCAGCTACAATATTATTCTTCAATTTTACATATTCAATATCAAAATCATAATCTTGAATCTTTCTTACCCACTTTTGTTTCCTTTCATTTAGATCATTTTGGGTGAGGAAGTGCCTTCGATTATTTTGGTCAGTTTTCACCACAAACTTGTTTCCTACCAAGTATTGTCAAAACTTAGCCAATGCATGCATGATGGCCAACATTTATTTGTCATATGTGGAGTATAGTTTTTCATGAGGCTGCAACTTTATGCACTCAAAGGCTATATGGTGTTAGCCTTGCTTTAGGACAACCCCTATTCCTCCACCTGAAGCATCACATTCAACAACAAAAGGCTTAGAAAAATCAAGTAA
>LPNX010342788.1:0-149301 GCA_001517045.1 Pseudotsuga menziesii
TGATTCACATAACAATTTTGCAACTATTCAGGGAATTGGGTGTGAAATAAATTCCCTTATTTTTTGTACTCTTTGGAAAGGAGTATGCACAGATCTCTTTTCCATCTCAGATTATGTTTACAGATCAGAGTTTGACAGCAGAAAGAAACATTCAGATAATGCTCCTACTTCATCAGTTGATGAGATACAAGGAGTCTCTCCTCTTCCTTCTTGCAGGTTCTACACTCCAGTGCATGATCATGGAGTTCATGATTTCTTCAAAAAGTCCTTCATCCATAAGCATTTCAGTCAGCTCATTAAAGTGAAGATGAAGATATGTTGAAGACATATTTCAAATTTTGTGCCTTGTCCTATCTTGAGGGAGGATTTTCCCCATGTGGTTTTGCCTCTTTCCTCACTTTTCTGGACATAATAATTGTTAAAGGGTGACCATAGCCTTGTTGCTGGGCCCTATATGCATCCATATGCATCCATATTTTTTTTGTCATACCATCATAAAGTCAGACTTATAGGGGGGTGTAGGAATATATTAAACCCACTCACAACTTAGGATAAAATAATTAATCATTATTTGATTAATTATTTACCCACTAGCTTAATTAGTTGGCATCCACTTGCACCTTAAAGTCAATACATGCCATCTATATCCTAGGAATGATTTATTTTCAATTATGGGTTGATCTTGACCACCTTTTGACCATCCAGAATTAGTATACAGGACTTTATAGCAGATTTTGCTTTATTCTGCTTTTTCTGCTTTTCCTGCTTTTCTATGGATAAGATAAAAGCTAGTCAACTAGGAAATTGGGAGCTTTTGTTTCCAACCCATCCTCCATTAGTTTTTCTCCATTTTCTAGGATTAGCATGTTATTTCCATCTCCTTGAGAACTCACTCATGCATTTTCCAACTCATGAGGTCTTTGATAGATTTTGTAAGTGCTTTAGCCACCTATGGGGGTTTGCTATATTTTTGTACGTCAGCCTTTTTGAGCTTTATGAGTTGTTTCCATACAATTCATTTTTCCTATGAGGGATGTACTATTTATGTACACTATTATTCATAATTATTCAATGGAAGGATACACACCAATATTCATCTCTTCATTCATGTGATTCAGTCTCTTTTCTTTTCTCTATTTTTCCTGTGTATGCTTGTGAGAATTCTTAGTACCAAGATCTATTTCCTGTGCTTCTTCTTAGCATCATTGCTCACAGCATTGATCTATTATTTCTACAAGCGATAGCTATAGTGAGAATATCCTTTTATCCTTTGGGTACTGCTCAACCTGGGTTCAATGGGTCCTTTCCCTCACTTCCTTGGATTTCTTCTCTATCCTTGTCAATGGGACACCATCCTTGAACTTCTCTCCTTCAAGGGGGATAAGACAATGAGACCCTCTATCACCCTTTATCTTCATTTTAATGGTTGAAGGCATTGGGTGTATGTTAAAATTTGAATGAATTGCAGGAAACATTAGAGGTATTTTTATCGATTAAAATTCTGTACGCATTAACAATTCATAGATGATAACCTCATTTTTTGTCACCCTTTAGTTCAGGAGGCTAAGGCACTTAAAAGAATTCCTAGAACTTTTCTCGAAATCCTCCAACGCCTTCTTAAACTTGGAAAATCCATATATTTTCTTCTTCAATACCCCTGCTATCACTCAACATAAATATTGCTACAATTTTAGGATTCTCCATGTGCAGATTGAAGCTTGTTATGTATGGTTCCTTGCGGGCACCATGTCTACAAGGAAACACGATAAGCCTAGTAAAGGAAGCAGTGGTCATGGAGCTGTGAGTGGCAGGAAAGCAAAGAAATGTAGGGATGGAGGGTGTATAATCTATGTCTCTACATATACTAGGAGGCTAACTGACGAATGGGAGTCTGGTATTATTGCTCACAAGTTAGATTCAGGAAGCTCAGCTGGAAAGGTTAATCATTACTGGGTCGTGAAAAATATGTTGGGTTTACTTATGGAGGATGTACAAATCCAGAGAAGATGTTCAAAGATGGTTGGTCAGGAAATAAGGGGTAATATAAAGAAAATGATTGACATCATGAGAAAGTTGGAAGAAAACATTGAATGGGGACAGGCTCTATTTGAAAAATGGTTTGATGTTGTTAATTTCTAGAAGAGCATCCTATATTGGGACAACCTCTTAGAAAATTTCTCCCTCAGCATGTCCAAGGAGTAGGAAAAGAAACCAAGTTAATGTAGCAAAGCATGGGAGAAGGAAGCGACGCATGGAACTAATGCTTTAGTGTTGGTTTGGCCTACGATTGAGCATATTCAGAAAATGTTGTGTCTGGAGATGGAGGACCCTATCACTCTTCAAAAGACAGAGCCACTTCCAGTGAAACAACCTGCAGAAGAGTCTCAAATCCCAGATTACAAAGCCTGCCCTATCATGGAAGAACCCTCTAGTTCTGTGCATGGGGAATGCTCGAGTTAATACATGCCTTCATGGCCTGGATAAAACTATTTGTGTTTTTCATGTTATTAGGATTTCTTTGTAAAAAAGGTTGCTAGTTTGCAGGCCTATTAGTTTTGTGTCTTTGGTTATGCACTCTAGACATTTTCATATAATTCAGGCATGTTTTCCCTTTGTTGGGAGGGTGTTTTTTGCTTTTAAGACTCGATACTTAGTTAACATTTTTTTTTGGTTGGGCTGGTGGTATCACCCACTCAGACCACCATGACCTATGGATGTATTTTTCTCTATAATCTGTCCTTTTCTATGATGATATAATATAATTTTGTGTAGCATAAAAAAAACATGAATAAATCCTATGATCAAGGAAGGCGCACTTCCCATTGAAAATATGTATAATAATTACTTTTTAATGTGGAAGTAGTAACCAAAGGGAAGGTAGGGTTTTTGCTCCTTTGAAGGAAACTGATTCCTTCCAAAAATATACACTTCTTTATGTTTGGGGAAGTTATGAAGGAGAGGAGAAGTGGAGAATGGTCTCCAATAGGAAGATAGATTCGGGGAATTAAAAACGGTCTTTATTGTGATTAACCATTGGAAAATGTGTGTCTTCAGAAGAGTTCAATGATACCATGGGAGATTTGCAGATTTAAATTTTTGTAGGGTTTAGCTTGAGGAGATATCACCTGTTCAGTGAAGAAAAAGAGTGTAGATTAATAGGGAAAGACCCAGACTCCAAACTTTTCTCTTGATCGAATCCAGTGGAAGAGATGGACTCGAACTTTGTCCAACTGCAGATAAGGAATACATACATACTTGGTTTGGTAATTTATGATTATAGGTTTATATTTATTTTCTTCCCTCTTGTTAGAATTATAGATTCCTCTGCTACCCGAAGAGGTAGGATGACCTCTCTTCTAGAAGGAAGTTGAATTCCAGTACTCAAAACTATATTATTGCAAGTTCTTTTCATTATATTGGATATTTTTCTTTCTTTCTTGTCCCGTATTTTTTTACAATGGTCTTTGTATGCAAGTGGGAAACGGGTCTTCCTTTGGGATAGGTTGTTTGGGAACCGAATGGAAATAGGTTTCCCTTACTTGATTAGCACCAAACTTTGTCCCCTAAATTAATGAAGGTGTATAGACTCACTCTCACGCCACCAAGAGGAAAATATTGAAGGGAGTAGGTCCCTTTTGGTTATTTTTTATTTTTTTCTTCTTGCCACAATGTTGATGTAAGGGTCTCCTTTGAAAAGGATGCCTCATTCCTTTTTATAAATTTTATTAAATGATGTTTCTTCTCCAATACAAAAGGGGGCATCCCAACACTTGAATACATGTTTATACAATTTTAATTTTTGTATTCATGGACTCATTAAAGGCACATTCTTTGGATCGATGTCGTCAACTAAAATATACTCCTTTTTACTAAAAATATGTAATGAGGGTGAAACTCTTTGCTTTAATCCCACTTTTGTTGATCTCCTCAAGAAAAGCTAAAGCGCATGAATTGGGTTAAAATTTAAAGGTGGATGAAGGCTTCGAATAGTCGTAGATAATACTTTGAAGTACTTTATGTGTAAATGTATTTTGAATAATTTTGTGAAAGAGGGACATAAATTAAAAACAATTATGTATAATTTAATTAGAGATACATAGTCGTAGATAATACTTTGAAGTATTTTATGTGTGAATATATTTTGAATAATCTTGTGAAAGAGGGACATAAATTAAAAACAATTATGTATAATTTAATTAGAGATATATATCTATATAAAGGATGTGGCTATAGTTTTTGATGACCTAGGAGAGAAGGAAGTATTTTAGTGAAAGAACTTTTACTTTAGTGGATTCTTCTTAGCTTGGGGGTGGCTTTTCGGTGGGAGAAAATGTTGGATACAAAACTAGATGGTTGTGAAAAAAGTCAAAGTCAAATCTTCACTCGTCTTATCTACTAAATTGGTATAAGTATCTTCAAATGTTGTTAATTTATCTAAAATGTTTAGATGTGAAACAATCTATAATATCATTATGATAGACTAAAATTACTCATGTATTAAGTTGGATAATATTTTATTCACTTATGAATACTCTTGCATAAGTTCTTTTATATCCTAGAATTCATAAACGTGGGAAATGGAATTAATATAAAGTTTTATTATATATTTGATACATCACTACTGACAAATATAGACAAATATAGTATTTGAAAGTACTCTTGATATTTAAACAGTCATATCCTGTGTGGAAATAAATGTTAAACATAAGTGATTAATAAATTGAATTTACCCTTTCTATTGGGATAATTCAACATAATATAGTAAAAAAAGAATTGAAACCATAAAAACATTGTGCATTGGAATTTATTAGGTAGAGATAAATAAAGGATAGAAGTATAGCCATAAGCGTTATATGCATAGAGTTCTTAGAAGATAGTTAGTAGGACTTTTTCTACAAGAGCATGCAAATTACATTGTGTAAATAAATTATCACAAGTATCTATTAAATTGTTACTTTATGCTTATATATCTATGTATAATAGATAGACTTTATTTTAATTAAATAATGATTTTTGATAATTATAAGTTAAAAAATGATCTTATGGTATAGTAGTTGATTAAGCATTTAAAGTGTGGCTTAATTGGCTTAATGTAGAGTTATTGTTTTTATCGAATAAAAAGTTGTTCTTGTTTCTTATAAATATAAGATAGTTTGGAAATAAACATTCTTGTGTGTATGTTTTAAGTAACCCATGAGACTAATCGATATGGTGATTTAGTTACTTAACAAAAATTACTCTATTTACTTAAATTAGTAATAAATATACTGGATAGGTTACAAACCATATAAACAGTAATAACATCAGATCTCATGGATGCCACTTACAACCATATAACCAACAATAAAAATCAGATCCATGAGCACATATTCATAGGAAAATACAGTAAATAATCACATAATAAAATAATTATTATTGACTACTAATCATAGCCATATTAAAAAAAAAGACATATATTAAAGATGTCATCTATATCCATATAACACCAAATATCATGGTTCTCACCTACATCTGTACAAACCATAAGCGAATCATATCTATAAGCACATATATTTCTGGAAATGTAGTAAATAATCATATTATAAAGTACTCATAACTAATTACCAACCCTAGCCATATCAACATAGAAAAACTAAAATATGAAATATGTCATCTACAACCATATAATATTATATCTTCTGGTTTTTACCTACATCCATACAAATCATAAGCAAATTAGATCTATGAGTATTATATTTTTGAAAATGCAATAAATAATCTTATAATAAAATACTCATATTAATCATGGAAAACTAGCTTCAACATGGTAACGTTCCACTGAGACTTAGACATGTCATGCTCATGCATCTCTCAACATGGCATCCACCCTTGAGTTGAGGCCATAGATTCACAAGAGGCTCTTACTCTCAAACCAAAAGGTATGGTGCACTCGTCTCAACACCAGGAACACTGCCACACAAAAATAGTTGTATCTCAATCATATGGAAACCTTTTTCAATGAAACAAAAAGTATTCCTTACTAGAAACATCACTTTGGACGTAGTGGAATAGGTCTCATAGACTAGAAATGATGAAATTTGGTGAACCAGAACATATGTTTCTCCCTTTCACACTATCAGAAACAAGAACTACGCCTTTCTCCATTTAAACTTTCCTTTCCATCTACACTACCTAGTGCAATGTGATTCCCTTCACCACAAAAGTCCCTCAAGACATCACCATACACCATTGGGCTTCACGTGATAGATTTAGATAGGAATAAGAAATGGGACAAGGACTCATGTTGTGTTCTTCACATTCAAACTTTAATCCCCATTACAAGGTTTTTAAACCTCATTACAAGTCCTTAAATATTCAACATTACAATGCATCTCCTACTCAAGATCATGTACTTTCTAGAAAAGAGAGCATTCCACTTCACTATGTTCGAGACATTTACCACCATACACACTCTTTTTGGTCAATTTGGCCTAGTTAACCAACTATCCTAAGTATTATTAACTTAATTGACATCAGAGGAGCACTTGATGACATCAGCTAGTTCACACCCATGCCTACCTTCAGTCAAGGAGGATAACTTAGCCTTCTTCTACATTCAGGGAGGCTAACTGGAGCACTCCGGGGGTGATCTGAGTGTCATTAATGCCCCATATTGCTAATTGATGGTTACAATCAGTTAAACAGAGCAGTGAAGGTGCCCTCCTTCATTAAATTGATTATTTATTGATTAATTAATGAAATGGAGTCAACAAAGGCGCCTCCAACCACTTCTGATGTTCAATTACACTTCAGTTTAGCTAGACTCACTCATTCAATTCGAATGGCCTCCTTGGGAATTTGAATTGCTTTGTCATTCATGCTTGCAGCATGATCATTGTATTGTATTACTCATTTTTTGTGTGAATATACAGAGCAGCTACTCATTTTGTAGCCCTATTACACCATTTTCATGACTTATTCTTATTAATATTTGATGAGACTTGTGTTTAGTCCCTAGATTACTGTGTAAAGTTAATATGGTATCAGAGCTCATGGCAGGACGAAGCTCAATCTCTCAAAAACAAGCTTTTTGACATATTTTTGCATGAAAATTGAGCAATAGCTCAAAAATCCAGCACTGCACCAGAAGCCAAGGCTTACCACTTAATACTCCAAGTAAAGAACTTCTTGATCAATCTTGCTTGATTGACTATGCTGGCTGTGATGAAAGCCTAAAATGTGTAGGCTTTTCAACCTTACATTTCCCTTTCTGTTGTGATTTTCAAGTTTTCTATAGGTGAAGCATTCACTCCAGCAGATTCAGATGGCCTCCTTAGTCGATCTTTTGACTCCATTCAATTTCCACTCATGGAAAGGAGACATGGAGATCTAGCTGCGCTCTAGAGGACTCTAAAGAGTCACCATGGACAGTGAAGAAGAGCCTAGTTCTGCAATAGACAAATCAAGATTCTTGAACAAGAAGGATGAAGCATTCAGATTCTTGTGCCTCTCAGTCTCCCAGGATCTTCTTTTCCATCTTTTGGGATTGAAGACTCCAAAATAAATTTGGGACAAATTGGAAGCCCTGTATGGGAAGCAAGATGATTTAAGAGTTTACCAACTCCAAAATAAATTGATGTCTCTCCATGTTACAAAGAGAAATTCCTATGGCTTGGGGTACCACAACAGACAACTTGACTCCAAAAATCAATCCTTTCCAATATGCAATAGAAATCAAATATCTAACACTAAAGGATCAAACCTCGTACCTTATTCCCGATGGTTGAAGTAGATCCTCATTGAGCTTTCCAACTTCAGCTTGAATTGATTGATCACTTCCTCAACAACAAGTAAACAAGACAAGCATACTATATATATGGGTGTTAGATCTATTCTAGCATATATAATCAACAATATATAAGCATTTGAAATCATCCATGGATAAAATAATAATTCAAACATACATTATTGGATAGGAAAAGATATTTCTATTAATATAAAATCAGAGATTACAATGGATAGAACCTCTGTCGGCACGTCTGCGAATCAAAGAAACTGAATCCCCCACTTGGGCCTCCACAACCTCAATCCTCCATCTCTCGATAGCAAGCTCACAAGCAAAAGGAAAGCTTGGGAAGAACACAAAAGTGCTCCAAGGGACAAAGGGATGCAGAATCAAGCACAAGTTCTGGCAACAATGGACTATAGTTTCTTTGCTCTCAATTCTCTTATGCCTTCAATGTATCCAAAGAGTTCCTTATATAACTTTTCAAAGGGGTAATGAAAGGTTGAATCCGAGCGATCTCAAGACATATGGAAGGCCAAGAGTCAAGTGAGTCGGATCCATGTCAAGGAAAACTCCAAAAGGAATTGGATTTTGTACACATCTCGATGTACACAGTTTTAGGGGTCAAACCCATCTATATACGCGATTAGGGGTTTAAAAGTCGCGTGTATCAATTTTCACATGTTTATAGGGATGTTCAAGGAAACATCAAAGGAAAAAAAATGGTCCAAGGGGTCAAAGGAGTCTGCAGAGGGACAAGGGAAGGCCATACAAGTGTGATTCACCTGGAGTGGTAAAATCAGCTATAACAAATGCCCCATAATGTGTGAGGTCAAAGGGGTCATATGATGGCCAAAATACATTATAAGTCCATCTCAGAAGTGGAGTTATGAAGGATCCCAAATGGAAAACCAGCCACCCAATCAGCTTAGTACAATGATACAACTCTGCACATAACTGCAAATACATATAGTAGTCCCGGATACATAAGAGTACAATGGCCATGAATAGGCATGATACAAAATATCACATAAGTGGTCATCGCCACGTACAATATACATAGAACAGAATATCCATGATGAAGATATACAAAGGATCATGATCTCCATAATAGTTGAAGATATACAATGGATCAAGATCTCCATAATAGCTGGAAATGTCTGACATATACTAGAATCAAGTCACGAGAGTTGAAATCTCATGAACACTGGCACGATTAAGGAGGTAGCATATAAGAGATGCCACCAATCTGGAAGGTCTTCTACACAAACCGCTATGAGTACATGTCCTACTATGTGAATAGAGGTGTCGAGGTCTAACTTAGTAGTCCATCGTCTGATTACTGGTCATTGATGTATACCATTAATAGACACGAGATCACCCATCAATAATGAAAATGGTAATAAAGGCACTAGAGTGCAAACTAACAAGTGTGAATAAATGTGTTGAGGTCGAACACTTGAGAGGATCCATCGATCAGGGGACATTGATGTATTCTCAAAGCTGTTGATGGTGAGAGAACCTACCACTGATGACTGCAAGTCTTAAGGCACTAAAAAATGACTCTAGATTCCAATCCCATAATAAATGATCTAGAGTCGATGGGATGAAATCCACTGGAAGGAGGGCATTAAGGCATACCCTATCATCCAACATGAGGTACTCAACAAAGCTGTATAATGTGGAAGGACTTGATCATAAGGTGCATGAACCAGTAACTGTACTGGGAATGGCCGACATGCAAAGTCAAGATAACTGAGGAATGGCCAACTCAGGTTTCAACTTCCTTCGAGCAAGAGCATAACAGTGAATGGTGACTGAATAAAGGTAGCACAGGCATGATATACAAAACTGGGACATCTCTGCGACATAGGAGGCATCGACAGAGGCTCCATGGGGACTGGAAGCTTAACCAGTCGATGGAGATAAACTCAAATAAACGAGTACAGCTCCTAAAGTCAAACTATAAACCCAACCAACGAATGTGATATACAGTGCTCTGTTTGAAGGTGACACGACTTGACAACTGCCAAAAGATAACATCTTTCCTTGTCTGACTTTTTGGTTTTTTTATTTTTTTGGACTTCTTCAAATATTTAAAAAGCTTGAAAAAGAATAAAACTTCTTTATAGTTATAAACTAGGAGGAGACGAGTGTCATATGGGAAAACAAACTAGCTCCAAGCAATGGAACATACATATGCTCAATGCAAGGATACATGTGTAGGATAGCAACACTCGGGGGAAAGTCCACTCCCAGTAAAAATAAGGAATCAAATTGCAAAGGATATATAAAATGGCTCTGCATGGCTAGACATGAGACAAGCTCAGGCTATATGGCTGAAGCTCAATGTCAGGGAAGCCGATGTAAGGCTCAATAAGGCAGGTAAAGCTCATGATAATGCAATTACAACTTGACATAAGGGAGTCCCGAGGGAAATAGGCCAGCAAAAGATCAAGAGTATGAGGCTCTTGTGAAATTTCATGGCAATACTATACAATGGACTCCCACACCCTAAGGGACAAAATGTCAGCATGGGCACCAAATGCAAATAAGGCGCTAACTAGGGTACCCATGTAAGGTCAAGCTCTACCACTCATATCATGCCACTTCTAAAACAACAAGAAGGTTCCGTGACATAATAGAGTGGGTTCATACCTAAGGCTATAATGAAATGGTCATAAGGTCATGCAAAATGCAAACGATGATGAAACCTAACCTATATGCCAGTTTAGACATGGTAGCTGAAATCGACATGAACGGGTCAATCCAATGGATGAAACAGCACTCAAAAAGGTCTCCTACATCATAAATTAGGCCAAAAACGGTCCAAAAGGATTAGAAACAGTCCAAACTATAGGAAAGGGAGTAAAAATTTGAAAATTTTTCTATAAATAGTAAAAAATTCAAAACATTATAAAACATTTGAAATTTTTACCCATTTGAGCTTAGAACTTCAACAGCGAATTCCAGGAGATCTAGCAGGCAAAATCCACTACTATTTTTTCCAGGTACTTACCAATGCTCTACTCTTCCATTTTGATGCAAATTTTGTCAAATTCCATGGTGTATTTGGGCTTCTAGGCCATTCCAAGATAGGCGCCATGGCCCACATGGAAATCAAGGGTTTTTCTGTGTATAGGGCTGGATATACATGGAAAATTCCCTCACAGTCGCGTACATATGCGGTTGTTTGGAAAACAGTCACGTATGTGGCCGCACTCAAGTTTTTTTAAGTATTCTAATGGACAAAACTCAAATTTTTTATGTAGGATGGTCCTAGAATGGAGAGAACGTGAACATGGTGATGTAGAAGAGGTAGTAAGGGCATATCTAATGGCTCAACAAGCATTACGTGCATGTGGGATTTACAAATTTTGGTGTCTTGGTGGCTTACGGGCCAAACCAGGACTATTGTAGATGTCAGTGGACTACTGGGATCCAAAATCAAAGTCATTCCAAATAGACAGGATGTCCCTCACCATAGAATTTTAGGACATATACTTTATTACTAGAATTTCCCGACGAGGGGAAGTAGTGAACCTACGCTCTCGCGGGCCCGAAGGTGGCCTGACTATAGATGAGTACATTACGGTGTACTACTATCTGGACACAGAGAAGGTGGGGAGTCAGATCCCAACTAAATCCATACAGGTAATGGGCCTAAAGGCCATCTTACTGACACTAGGTAGGATAGCAGGCTTGGCTTTACTCCACCAGGCCTCGCGGCCTCTGATGTTCTATGCAGTGGAGTGCATGAGACCCACGGTATATGATTGGAGCACTGCACTACTGGGAAACATGAAACAACAGCTCAGTGAGTGCAAGATGGGCAGAGTGCGAAACTTCGGTTTCAGCAGCATACTAAGCATGTTTGTCTTCGAGCGTGTTCTAGGATTGACCCCTAGAGTTGACGTTCCTCTACACGGGGTTCGAGATCTGGCCTAATGGCATTGGGTGGATGTGATGCACAGACTAGGTGGAGGTAGGGTGTCCAACCCCTATCCAGCTGATTTCTTTTCATGGTGGCGACGACAGATAATTTCCATTGATGACTACCCCTATGTGGGGATATATTTCCGGGGAGACCCAAACATGCCGCTACCACCAGGATCGGCATACGGTGACATAGGTAACGAATCTTGACCATATCTTAAAATTTTTGAGTTATTTGATTTTTTTTTGTGTATTCTAATTATGTGGAATCAAAAGATATGTTTTTATGTGGCAATACATAGTGACATCTACCATATGCATGTATATGTGGGACAACGACGGCCTGAAGGCTTCCCTCATCATAGACGGAGGGGAAGAGGAGACGATATCACGGGTGTGGATGCGAAGCGGACACTCCAAATCATTCATACCAACTTCGTGAGACTGACACACAAATTACCCATGGCGCAAGTCGAGGACTTTCTTGAGGCCATGCAGCGCCAGGTGGTGGGTGTACCATGAGCATGGGTGCAACTATTTCGGCAACTAGCTAGAGCCATAGTGACATTCCATGATCACAACCCCCCTCCTCCTCCACAGGCTTAGATACCTGGGAGCGATACATTTTGTATTGCCGTGTATTATATTTTGGTGGCTCGAGAGCCCCATTTTTGTATTATGACACTATGTATTACCACATTTTGGATGTTTATAAAACTTTTATGATGATTGGTTTGTTTATTTACATGTGTAAAAATTTATGTATGTGATGAGCTTATTATGTATGAAACAAATGCCAATCTAACACGTAGTTAGCATATGAGTCAGCAACTTGATTATTAGTTCTTGGAATATGTATGTATGTTATATTGTCAAATTGTCATTCTAATAATCTCACACGTAAGAATATTCTTAATAGTCTCGGATATCTAACATGGTACAAACCATTAATCTATGACACTACTAACTCCGAATCAAGACATACCTCAAGAGAGAGAATGCCATGTAAAATGGCATCCCGTAGAAGCTTAATAACGACAATATATTCAGCAACATTGTTTGAAGATGGCCGTAAACATACGCCTCCTGAAGACAATACCTGACCCATAGGAATATAAATCACCCAAGCAGCAGAGGTTGACTGTTGAGTGTGACGGCTCACACCATCCGCGAATCCTATGAAGGTGGAGGATTCCATTGACATCTGCCAAAAGAAACGGAAACTAACCACAAACCCGATCACCATAAGAAAAAGACCTACCTATGCAAAACTGTACAATAATATACAATAACCAGCCTTGGCTAAAAATCATGCATAGTACTTTTTGAGATAGATCCCATTTCTAGGCTCCACCAAGGTCGTTCCCTCATAATCCACTAACTCATAAGCACCCTTCTCTAACACACATTTGACGACGTAAGGACCACACCACATGGGGTTAAACTTTCCTGCCCCCAAGGGTTCTTTTGGTTGATCCCACAAAAGGACCAAGTCTCCCTCACTAAACCTCCTTGGACAAGCAGACTTATCATACTGGACCTTTACGCAACGCTTATTTACTTCTAGAGCCACCAAGGCATCTCGACGCTGCTCATCCAGTTGCTCAAGGTGGACCAAATGCTCTTCCAATGGGGAAGTGTCTGGTAAGAGCTCTATGGCTATATTCAAAGAAGGAATCTCACACTCAACCGGAAATACTGACTCCATTCCATGCACAAGTTGATATGGAGAAAAACCCGTGGCAGTCTTAACAGCGGTTCTATAAGCCCACAAAGCAGGATATAACATAATGTGCCAATTATTCTTGCTTTGTGCGATGGTTCGTTGGAGAATGGATTTGAGTGATTTGTTCACTGCTTCTACCTGTCCATTCGCTTGAGGGTAGTAAGAGGAGGAATGCTCTTGTTTGTACCCTAACTTTGATGCCAACTCTTCCATCATACAATTCTGGAAGTGCGAGCCATGGTCAGTGACAAGCTCTTTCAAAATCTCGAACCAAGTAATAATATGGTTGAATACGAAGTGCACGACTGTCTCACCATTGAATTTAACTGTAGGCATAGCCTCAACCTATTTCATGAAGTAGTCAACAGCCACTATGATATGATGATGCCCCCCAGCTAAAGTTGGGTTGCAATCCATAAAATCAAGCCCCCACTTGGTGAAGGGACCGACGGTGATGATGGGATGTAATGGGGTAGGTTTTGAGTGCATATTATGTGCAAACACCTGGCAAGGATGGCACCTCTTGACTGCATCTACACAATCCTTAAAGATCGATGGCCAGAAATAACCTGCTCTTAAGATTTTTTGGGCTGTAGAAAGCCCAGATAAATGACCACCACACGCCCCTCCACAGCAATCATTCAGCACTACCTCATCCTATTCATGAGTTAAAAAATGATGTAAAATGGAATCTACCCCATGGCGGTAAAAAGTGTTATCCACTATGAGGTAATTCTTAGACACGTGACGTAACCGTTGTCGTTCATCCCGTGAGAGGTGAGTAGGGACCTTCAATGTTTGTAAATATATAATGATATCCCCATACCATGGGTCTAAGGTTGAGATTAAGAAGATGTGCTCATCGATAAACGTATCTTCACAAACCAACTCCTCAGCCTCACTTGGGAAATTTGATATAAGCTCTGCAAAAATTAATGATTTCTTTGATTTTGTCAAAACAAACTCGAGATCGAATTCTTGTAGGATGACAATCCATTTATTATATTTTCCCCCAATCATCCTTTAAGTGAGGACGAATTGAAATGGATTGACATAGGCTACAACCAAGGTTTGGCGAAGGAGAATGTAATGTCTCAACCATTGAACCGCATGTACGGTAGCTAAGGCAAGCTTCTCAACATGGGAATAATGGATCTCTTTGTCAATAAGATTTTAGCTCAGATAGTATATGACATGCTCTTGGAGCTCCTCATCCTCTTGAACCAAAACCATACCAATCATCTCCATGGACGTGGCCACATAAAGTAGAAAATCATGGCTATAGTCTGGCAGACTAATCACCAGGGCCGATGCTAGGGCTCGCTTGAGCGCATCAAAGGACTCCTGGGCTCACTCATCCCAACAAAAGGTGGTGTCCTTCTTCAAAAGACGCATGAAGCCTCTAGTCAAATTGGCAAAATTGACAATGAATCTCCGTAAGAAATTTTCCATGCCTTGCAAACATTGAAGATGATGAATGTTTTTTGGGGCAGACAACTGAAGTATTTCCTCAACCTTCAAAGGGTCGACTCTTATTCCCTTTTTAGAAATGATGAATCCTGATAAGTGACCAGACTTCACACAAAAGATGCACTTGTGAGGATTTAACCTGACCAGATAATGGCGGCACCTTTCGAATACCAATCTCAAATGATAGGAATGACGCATTCTCATATGAGAATGAGTAGCAAGGTCATCCAAAAATACTTCAATAATCGATTTGAGATCATGGAAGATCAAGGTCATGGCCCGCTGAAAAGTAGCTTCGGCATTCTTAAGGCCAAAAGGCATTTTTCGATATGCAAAAGTTCCCCAATGACAAATAAACGTAGTCTTATGTTGGTCCTCAGGTTTAATTTGTATATGATTATATCTAGAAAAGCTGTCCATAAAGGAAAAAACCTTGGTACCCGCACACTCATCCAAAATCTGATCAATAAATGGTGTGGGGAAATTTTCCTTAGGACATGCACAATTCAAATCACGAAAATCAGTACATATGCGGATCACTCCCTGCTTCTTATCAACCAGAACAAGATTTGAAACCCACTCCATCAAGGGAACAGGATAGATAAAACCGGCTTTCAACATTTTCTCTATCTCTGCCTTAATCATGGGTGCTTTCCTAGGATTCACCGTACGCAGGCGTTGTCAAACAGGCTTAGCATTGGGATAAGTCTTAATCTCGTGTTCAACAATGCGAGCGTCGATGCCTGGCATTTCATCATAAGACCAAGAAAAAATATCACAAAATTCTTTAAACAGCCCGGTATATTCTTAAATCCCAGCATGGGAACATTTTGCCCCAATATAGACATTCTCTATCCTGCCAGGATCGCAAGAGATATTGATAGGAATCGTTGGAGATATATTTGCCATGTTTCCATCAGCCATTGGACCAAGAGAGCTTAATGGAACCATGGGACTACCAATTATCTCACTAAGAACCTCCCTAAATTCCTCACGTTCCAAGCGGTTAAGCTTGGGAAGAAAGTAAGATCTATGATGGAGCTCTTCCCATGGTGGCTCAACTCCTGACATGGCCTCAATAATCGCTTCGTCTGAAGGAAAAACACTATCAAGGCAGTTGTGCACGTGAGAATACTGTACTGCCCATGTAGGTAGCACATACGAGTCCTCCTCCTTTATCCGTGAAGAGGAAGGACTAGGCTCTGCAACACACTCAAGATTAGCTTGATAAGCTACCATAGTTGTAGGCAACGGCACGTCTGTCACGATGGGCTCACTCGAAGTATTCGGTGTAGGAAGAATCCAAGGATCTTCTATATGACTCGTGCAAAAAGACACCGATCTCACAGATGTCGAATCCTCACCGGAACTAGACCATATCATAAGGATAGGTGCAAGACAACTAAAACTTCCCTTGAGGGATGGATACCTACCCACACCCACACTCCTAGTTGCCGGTTGAGAGTGCTCTACAATTGGGATCGAAGCTCCCGAAGATGCGGTAATTGATGGATTCTTGATTGATGTTTGATCAATCGTAACTATCTTCCCATTAAATGGAAAGCATATGACACAAAATAGGTAAGAAGCTACGGCTTGCATACTGTACATCCAATTCCTACCCAGCAAGAGATTGTAGTCAAGGGGCGCATCAACCACCTCGACCTCTATCACAACTATCTTCCCTCCCAAACGAACCTGAAGGGAAGGAAGGATCCCGTGCGGCCTAAATGATCTCCCATCAAACACAGTTAACATGGTCATGGATTAAGACAACTCAGGGGAACCTAAACCCTTCCAACATGATAAAGACATCACAGAAGCAGCAGTGCCTTCGTCAATCACAGTGCGCTTGACAGTCATGTTGAGACATTCTACATGAATCAAAAGAGACACATAGTAAGGCAAGCGAGGCTGAAGTCCTGCGGTTTCAAATTTAATCACAAAGGAAGAATTGTCATCATTCACACCAAGGGAAGAACACAAAGCCTTCCTTTGTGAAGGACAAACCTGAAGTACTTCTAGTGCAGACATTGCACAAGGAGTGTGGTCCAAATCCTTGACAAAAAAATAGTTTTGGGCAGCTTAGGAATTAGGATTGTTCCCTGAATGCTTAAGGACTCCCTTAGGAATGCGAGGTGTAGCTTCAGGTTTATCCACAGGTTTTTCAATACGAAAAGGAGTCCCTGGTGGATCAGGTTCCTTTCCTGGGCGAGGTTGTGACAAACCATAGTCCTTCGAACGAGTCACAACTTTTGCAGCACGTACCATGTTAATGCAACCACAACCACTACCCTCTGGTGGATCTTGATCACTACCAGACTGATCATGGGTCCTCGAGTTCATGTTTTGATTTTGAGGTAAAGGGTTAGTCAACACAGTTGGGCCCTGTGCTAAGAATCTCGAGACTTCATCGATACAAGGGCACAAGTAAGTGAGGTGATCTTCCTTACACAACTTGCAAGGAAATTTAACCTTACATTTAGCTTTCTTGTCCCCCCTAGCATTACGGGTGTTCTTGTCATTATTATTACCATTTTCATTCCTATTCCCACCCTTACGATTGTTCTTACCCTTCTTTTTATTCCTTCCAAGTTGCTGGTTACCTTTCTGGTCCGACAATTGCACCGAAAGCACAATCGTCGTTTGGGTGGGTTGAGACGAAGCCATGGCTTGTCTCGAAGCAGATTGGTTGGTTGACAATTGACTAACTTGTTTCGCAATTGAATCCATAGGTTTAGCACTCGCACAACCAACAATGCCATCGGCATGTGGTCCAAGTTTAACTTTGGGGTCGAAACTAGAACGCGGAGCATTAGGAATGATCTCATATAACAAACCGGATTGAGCATAAATCAAATCCAGTTCCTGCACCCTAAAAATGGCTTGTAAGGCAATAATGACTTAAGGAACCATTCAAGGAGGAATTACAGCGGTATAAAGGCTTTAATCAACCTCTTCTGTCTACGCCACTCTTGGATATGGTCTGAGATATGTGTGGCTTTATCCTGTCGAAATGTTGACAAGAGTTTCGTACCAATGTCATAACGCACTGGTAGCTGGAAGTAGTTAAGAAAAGTCATCGCTAGTTCATCGACCAAAGCGAATTCCCCCCTAGGTAGCTCTATATACCATTTCGCGGCAGGCCCTGTAAGGGTGCGTTGAAACAGCCTTAAATGGATTGAGTCCTAGTGTAAGGAATTTGAAGAGAACCACAAGTGAAAGGTAGTAACATGTTTGCTTGGATCCTCTCCCGATTTTCCCTCGAATTTGGGTATGTCCGAGGGAATCTTAGTAGGGACAGTCGGCCAAGCCAGGTCATGAGCTACAGGATCGTTCGTCAATGTTGACAAGTCAGGAAGATTTAGCGTTGCGAGGAAAGGGAGCCTAGGATGAGTAGGTCGATGGACTGCTCCCTGATATTTCTGATTCACATAGGTCTGATTACCATAACCACCATGGCCTTGGCCATAGTTCCCTCCTCCCATTTGACCCGTATAGGGTGGCATGGAAGCACCATAGTGTGGTGTACCTTGACTATTCGGAGCTACAAAGCCGTAATTTGGGGAGTAAGTGGGTTGTTGATACCCGCACCCATAAGGTGAAGAACCCTGTCCATACTATGTCCCATAATAAGGTCCATAAGTCATCGCATGAGATGTCCCATGAGACACTCTGTAAGTAGGAATATACGCTCCAAAAGTAGCAATATACATTCCGGAAGTAGGAATATATGCTCTGGAAGTAGTAATATGACCTCTAGAAGTATGAACATGACCTTCCAAAACAATGGGTGGTACTTGAACCTGAGACACAACTAGTCGAGTAACCATAGTATGGACATGAATCGTAGCAACGTTCCCACCCGAAGGACCACATGAATGAGGTGGCAGGTGAACATTCAAAGAACTAGGGACAGAGGATGAAGGGACCTATGTAATTATGTACGTGTTGTTCCCTATAGTCACTCATCTCGGATCTGGTATCCTAATAGGATCACTAGCCCTAGGCCTAGGAGGAATATGTGATGTAACTTCCACCACCGGGATGGAAGGTGCAATGTGACTTGTGCTCCCAAACCTCTCCACATGGTAAGGAATGAGAGTGCCCATAGGCATAGTGTTAGGCTCAAACTCAGATTCGACATGAAATTCCAAATCATGTGTGGGAAAACCAGACATACCATAACTACCATAACTAGTGCTCGTGGGTTCAAAATGAGTCTCATCATCTTTCGGCATTCCATACCCGTGATGCATCAATGGGGGATCAACACTAGAGTAAGCAGGTCTATCATTAAAAGTACCTATCTCAGAAATTATGGGACCTAACTTAGTCAAATCAGGTGAAGGATCATAGTTAGGAGTAAACTCCCCATCTTCCACTTGAATGGGAGAAGGTGGTTTAGGAATACCTTCTACATGGTCTCCCATCATGTGTGAATCAATGTGAAAAGTAGTCCGCTTGGACTATTTATTTCTCTCTCCCAAAGGAGGAGGAGATGTAGAAGGAGAAAGCCTTGCTAAACAACAAGAACGACGAGGAGCCGCACCCGAATCCACAATGACTCAAAAAATATAGAAGACTCTCTATCTACGCAAACCCTAGCCAAGCTAACGTGCACAGAGCAATCACCAATAAAATCTAAAGCCAAAAACAAGCAATCAAGGGTAGGATAAGTGAGCTCCCGAATGAAGTAGGCATGTCTCACCTAGGAGAGGCTTGAGACTCCCATACACAACAAGTGGAGGTATGTAACCAATTATTGTGGCCCTCAGCTTCAACGCATAAAGTGACTGTGTTGTCCGAACCCAACCTGGCTGGGACACCCGTAGAATAACCCTTGCAGACTACCCCCTCGATATCCTAGGTAAGGCCACTGAGGTCACCTCAATATAATCAATGCTCAGGCATATAGTCGCAAGCGGGATTGACCGTATGGGCAGGGTAGCAAAGCCTGAAACTCTCGAAAGAGCCCCTAGATACGAATACAATCCTGGAAATATCTCCGGTGCTACTCAGTTATGACTAGGGGCCATCCCAGTCAATAACTGCTCACACTGCCTCATGCTTAACTCCCTTTTGAGAGGAGGATCCTGAGAAACACTAGTTATACCAAGGAATTTCACACACTCACCTGGACAGACACATACATGTTGTTGTTTAGTGGTCTTGGAGAATTTACTCACAATGAACTATTCCAAGACCCTAAAACCTAATCTTGTTGGTGAACCCTATCAAATAAAATAGTGTAGTTCATTTTAATTAAGCGTTGATTTTAATTGGCTTTATTACTCAAAAGAGGTATATGGCCATGCAACTAATGGCGTTATGATACAACATGAAGCAAAAATGCACACCTAACAATCAATGCAAATGCATTGTGTCCATGCAAAACAGGGTATGCTACTACATGAAATGCACAATTTTGTTCAAATGATAAATGCAAGCTTTCCTATATGAAATCCTGACTATTACTCCAAAGAAAATCTAGTGCAAGTACTATGCAAAATGCAAGATGCAATACATAATAATAAGCAAATATTTTTTGGATTTTTTGAAATAAAAATGAGATATTAAAGCAAAAGAATAGTTGTACAACCCCCAGACTCTGCAAGCACACTCAAGCAGCACTCAAGCAAAGTACTAAGGTAAAAGAAATCTAATGCACTAATCCCAAAACAAAAAATCGAAAATGCAATGACAAGAACATTCTTCAAAAAAGAAATTTTACCCTTAAAAATGTCTTTGGTCAGAAATAGAGGTGTATACAGACTCTAGCAGTATCAAAGGAGACTTAGCACTCATCAAAATTCACCCAGCAACCATCCATCTTCCTCTAGAAGGAAAAACTAAGGGCATACATGATTGTTCGCGGTAAACCCGCGTGTACACACAGAAATAGCAGTGAAACCCGCGTATATACATGACTGTGAGTTAAAAACTCACGTACAGGAAGAAAGGTGCATAAAAATAAAGGAAAACAGACAAGCTGAGACAAACTTCACACCAATCAGACACTACCAGGAAAACATGCCCCCAGACCCAACACAGAAACAAGAGAAAAAAGAGAAATTCAAAGTCATTGAATGCTGATAGAAAACCCCCAAAGGACAACTACTAGGAACTCCCCAGTGGAGTCGCCAATTCTATTACAGAGAGAAATTCCTATGGCTTGGGGTACCACAACAGACAGCTTGACTCCAAAAATCAATCCTTTCCAATATGCAATAGAAATCAAATATCTAATACTAAAGGATCAGACCTCGTACCTTATTGCGGACAGTTGAAGTAGATCCTCATTGAGCTTTCCAACTTCAGCTTGAATTGATTGATCACTTCCTCAACAACAAGTAAACAAGACAAACATACTATATATATGGGTGTTAGATCTATTCTAGAATATATAATCAACAATGTATAAGCATTTGAAATCATCCATGGATAAAATATTCATTCAAACATACATTATTGGACAGGAAAAGATATTTCTATTAATATAACATCAGATATTACAATGGATACAACCTCTATCGGCACGTCTGCGAATCAGAGAAACTAAATCCCCCACTTGGGCCTCCACCACCTCAATCCTCCATCTCTCTATAGCAAGCTCACAAGAAAAAGGCAAGCTTGGGAAGAACACAAAAGTGCTCCAAGGGACAAAGGGATGCAGACTCAAGCACAAGTTCCAGCAACAATGGACTATAGTTTCTTTGCTCTCAATTCTCTTATGCCTTCAATGTATCCAAAGAGTTCCTTATATAGCTTTTCAAAGGGGTAATGAAAGGTCGAATCTGAGCGATCTCAAGGCATATGGAAGGCCAGGAGTCAAGTGAGTCAGATCCATGTCAAGGAAAACTCCAAAAGGATTTGGATTTTGCACACATACCGATGTACGCGGTTTTAAGGGTCAAACCCGTGTATATACATGATTAGTGGTTTAAAAGTGATGTGTATCAATTTTCACATGTTTATAGGGATGGTCAAGGAAACATCAAAGGACAAAAAATGGTCCAAGGGGTCTAAGGAGTATATAGAGGGACAGGAGAAGGCCATACAAGTGCGATTCACCTGGAGTGGTAAAATCAACTATAACACTCCAGCCCTCCAATTTCGAGACCTTGAATGACTTCTTTACAAAGTTCAAGCACATTGTCTTACTGTTGAAGCAATGCAAAGTGAAGAAAGAGGATGATCAGCTCATCCTCACCATACTCTCCAAACTTGGAGCTAATTATTCAGTTTTTGTCTCTACATTTTGTGCGGGGAAGTTCACAATCCCTGGATGGAATATTCCTGCACTCAATGCCTTCATTGAGTCCCTAACAAGTGAACATGATAAGCTTGTCCAGATAGGGATCATCAGATCCTCTCATGATCAAGCCCTCCATGTCTCGGGGCCCAAAGATCTGAAGGATAAAGGAAAGAAGCAGAAGAATCCAAAAATTAAATTTGAAGCTCCTAAGTCTAAAGTTGAAAACCAGCAGCATGATGAGTCTTCCGACTCAAAGAAGAACAAAGGGAAAGGGCATCATGGAAAGGAAAAAGTCAAGTGTTCATACTGCGGGAAGGGATTCCACCCTAAACATGCCTGCATGAAGAAGAAGCTTGATGAAGCTACCTCTCTCCTTGAGATAAATCTCTTCTAGAAATCTTTTGGAGGAGAGATAAGCAAGATCAGGAACCACAACATGAAAAAGGTCATGCCTCATGGCAAGCACTTCGAAGTCTAAAGCACTCTTGATTGATTCTGCAGCTTCGAACCACATGATGGCTGAAAGAGACTCCTTTTCATCCTTGGAGACTGGCAAATCCATCCCCATCCACATGGGAGATGACTCCACCATCATTTCAGAAGGACAAGGTACGGTTGATCTTGAGAATGGCTATTTTTCAAATGTTTTGTATGTACCATCTCTGGCATCAAATCTCCTTAGTGTCTATCAAATGACACATATAGGAGTCCCTAAGAGAGTATCTTTCAGCCCTAATGATGTTGAGATAATGGAACTTGCATTCGGGAAACATTGCTAAAGGCCTTGCAAACCATCATGCAAAAGCCTATGAGTTCTCCCACTTTGTGGCGGATGCAAAGCCCACCGCTCTGCTAACTCATGGAAATGAAGTTAGTAGGCTGTGGCATGAAAGGTTTGGCCATCTAAATTTCAAATATTTGTAGCAATTACAGAAAAACTCCATGGTTGAAGGCCTCCCGGTCATCAAGGAAACCACTGGAAATTGCAAGGGCTGTGTGATTGGAAAACACCCTGAGCACAAGTTCGATCGGGGGAAGGCAAACCGAGCTACATGCATATTGGGGCTGATACATTCTGATATCAGCGGTCTAATTCCTGTCACATCCATCAATGGATCAAGGTATCTTCTGACTTTTATTGATGATTTTTCAAGGTACACATGGGTCTTCTTTCTCAAAAAGAAGTCTGAAGCATGTGAAAAAATTTCTGAATTGAAGGCCTTGATCGAGAATGCCTCTGGGCTTAAGATCAAGATCTTGAGATCTGATAATGGCGAGGAGTATGTCAATAATGAGTTTCTGCACATATTCTCCCAAAGTGGTATTCAGATCCAACATTCTATTCCCTACACTCCCCAGCAGAACGAAGTAGCGGAAAGGAAGAATCGGTCTCTCAAGGAGATGACCACCTGTATGTTGGAATCAAAGAAGTTGGCTGCAAATTTGTGGGCTGAAGCCATGCATGCTGCAGCATACATTCATAATAGTGTGTCACACTCATCCGTGAAATGGAATACCCCTTTTGAAGCATACTTCGGACACAAGCTGGATGTGTCGAACTTGTGGGTGTTTGGGTCCACTGGATGGGACCGAATTCCACTTGATAAAAGAAGGGCTTTGCAACCGCAAATCATAGAATGTCTGTTTATTGGGTATCCTAATGAATCAAAAGGTTTCAAGCTACTGGATATAATAATAAAAAAACAAATCATCATCGAGAGAAGTGTCAAGTTCGATGAGCCTCTTCAGGAGGCGGAACTAGTGAAGGAGAAAACTGTCGAATTTCCTTCCTACTCTATTGAATATTTAGATGATGAAATTGGGGGTGATGACCCTGATTTGGATCCTCTAATTTCTGATATCAGTGTGCAGAAAACATCAGATGCTGAATCAGAACCTAAAGTACAAAATCATCTTCCCACATGGGCCCGACAGACACTCTCCTCCGCAGGAGATAACATTGGAAATCCGGATGATCCAAGGAGAACCCGGTCTGATTTCCAAAGAGCAGGTATTACGCTCTCTTGTCCTGATAATTTGTTGTCCAAAACTTGTTATTTGATGATTAGTTCAGACCTAAAATCCTAATACCATGCTCGAAAGGATCCGAGATGGCAAGTTGCCATGGATGAAGAGATGAATTCTCTTCAGAAAAACACTACTTGGGAGCTAGTTTCTCTTCCTCTGGGAAGGAAATTGGTTCAATGCAAGTGGGTGTTTTGGACCAAGGTTGCTGCTGATGGTAGAACCTGAAAATATAAGGCAAGGCTAGTGGAAAAATGTTTCTCTCATGTCCAAGGTGTGGACTACCATGAGACCTTTGCACTGGTTGCAAAAATGGACTCCATCCGCCTAGTTTTGGCAATTTCGGCATCTAAGCATTGGGAAGTGCATCATATGGATGTTAAGTCAACCTTTCTACATGGAGATAGTCATGAGGAGATATACATGAAGCAGCCTAAGGGCTACATCTCTGATCCATATTTGGTTTGCAAGCTAAAGAAGTCACTATATGGGTTAAAATAGGCCCCAAGAGAGTGGTATTCCAAGATGGATGCCTTCCTTCTCTCGCAAAACTTCCAAATGTGTAGATCAGATCCAAATGTGTATTTATAGCAGTGTGATGGTCATTTGATTATTATTGTTTTATATGTTGATGACTTACTTATCATAGGTAGCATAGTTGCTTCTATTTCAGCCATCAAAACTGCTCTCCACAATGCTTTTGAAATGAGTGATTTGGGGCTCGAAATTGAGCAAAATTCTGATGAGATAATGGTCACTCGGTCCAAATACATATCAAACCTATTATTCAAGTTTAACATGGCTAAATGTAGGCCTACACCATTCCCTTTCCTTTCAGGGATCAGTCTTGAAGAAGGAAAAATCACACCTCCCATGGACTGCACTATCTATCGACAGCTAATTGGTAGCTTTTTGTACTTGACACATTCTCGACATGATATCAATTATGCTGTGAATGTTGTATCAAGATACATGCAGCAGCCTCATGATATTCATTGGAAGGCAGCCAAGAGGATCCTCCAGTATATTCAGGGAACCAGGACCTACGGCATTCACTATGCTGCAGACTCCGAGCTAGAGCTGGTTGGATACACAGATTCCGATTGGGCAGGTGATTCTATTGATTGAAAGTCTACTTCCGGATATGTATTCATGTTTGGTGGTGGCCCCATTTGCTGGTCTAGCAAAAAATAGGCTGCCATAGCATTATCTTTAGCAGAGGCCGAGTATTGAGGAGTGGTGAATGCTTGCATCCAAGCAGTTTGGTTGCAAGGCATTCTTTCAGAGTTTGATCTTGGTAGTACTTTGTCCACTGTCCTCTTTTGTAACAATCAAAGTGCTATTAAGATATCCACAGATCCAATTACCAGGCAGAGGACCAAGCATGGAGAGATCCACATGCACTACATTAGGGAGCTAGTGCATGACAGGACCATCATTTTGCAATACTGCCTGACTGATGAGCAGATTGCAGACATCTTCACCAAGAGCTTTTCAGAAAAGAAGTTCACTTACCTCTGTTCACTATTGGGGGTGAGTTCATTAGGGTGATTCAGACTACTTTTAGTGTTTAGCTTGAGGGGGGCAGGGGGAGGGGGGTTCCCACTGGGTTTTCCCTCTTTTCCTCACTTAGTTTGTTTTTGAGCATTGTTTAAGTTTCAGCATTGTACATGGTGACCTATGGCCTTAGTTGCCGAGGCCATGGCATTTTTATGCATTTTATGTTTTCTACTCCTCCTGAGTATAGCTTAATGGGGGGTGTTGGAGACATTTACCACCATACACACTCTTTTTGATAAATTTGGCCTAGTTAAACCACTATCCTAAGTATTATTGACTTAATTGACATCAGAGGAGCACTTGATGATATCGGCTAGTTCACACCCATGCCTATCTTCAGTCAAGGAGGCTAACTTAGCCTTCTCCTACATTCGGGGAGGCTAACTGGAGCACTCTGGGGGTGATCTGACTGTCATTAATGCCCCATATTGCTAACTGATGGTTACAATCAGTTAAACAGAGCAGTGAAGGTGCCCTCCTTCATTAAATTGATTATTTATTGATTAATTAATAAAGTGGAGTCAACAGAGGCACCTCCAACCACTTCTGATGTTCAGTTACATTTTAGTTAAGCTAGACTCACTCATTCAATTCGAATGACCTCCTTGGGAATTCGAATTGCTTTGTCATTCATGCTTGCAGCATGATTATTGTATTGTATTACTTATTTTTTATGTGACTATACAGAGCGACTACTCATTTTGTAGCGTATTACACCATTTTCATGACTTATTGTTATTAATCTTTGATGAGACTTGTGTTTAGTCCCTAGATTACTGTGGCAGATTAATACACTAGAGAGATCAAGAGAAAAACCGAAGAAGAGAAAGAGAGAAAACTCATTCCATTACACAAATAGCCACTCAAATCCCCAAGTGTGTGACTTGAATTCCAAGAGTGGTAAATCCAAAAGTTAGAAGCCATCTCGAATTGATGGGAGAGATGATTTACTCATTGATGAGATTCCTTTCCATAAGAGAAAAAGGTGGAGTAAGGAGGGAGTTACACTTTTTCCAAGGAGTGCGAGCTAAAAATAGCTTGTGAGGGTGCATGAGTGGATGAAGAGCATCACAAGAGGGTAAGGAGGGCACACTAGCCAAGTAGACCCAACCAATCATCAAATGGGACTCGATAGTTTCTCCATAACCCAAAGTAATGTTAGGGAGAGCAAGCCTCGTAGTCCCCAACCCCTTCACAAGTGGAATCCATGTTCCCCCATTCTCATTAGCTATCCGTGCTGATATAGTTATTAAATAATAATAATAATAATGTCTAAAGTCCATACTCCCTACACCTAGTTCCCAATATTAAACAAAAATAATAACATATCTATGAAGCTTAATATCCAGGCTATTACATCTCCCTCCCCCATAAAAGAATGCATCGTCCTCGATGCATACTTATTACATACACGTTGCAACACAAAATTTCAGAAAATATGACGGTATGCTTCTCTCATAGAATCTTCTAGATCTCAAGTAGCATCTTCAATACTGTAATGGGTCCATTGGACCTTTACCTTCCTGATCTCTCGATTACATAGCAACTTGAATTTTCTTCCCAATATGGAAACTTCTTGTACGAGAAAATCCCCTTTTGGTTCCACCTGAATCACATTCTAATCAATCAAATGATTAGCATAATGTACATACTTTTTCAAGAAAGATACATGAAATACACTATGCACTTTAATGCAAGCGGGCAATGCAAGCTCATATGCAATGGGACCTATCCTAGCTAAGATCTCAAAGGGTCCATAGTATCTAGTAGCTAGATTCAAATAGTTCCCCAAGTTCAAGGAGAACACATAATACAACTTGCTGATAACTTTTAATAGCTCTCGTTTTTTTATAGGCTGCATTTACTAGCCATTTTTACCCCAATCAAAAAGTGGTGTTATCGATAGCACCACTTTTTCTTCAAAGCTGAAATTATAGCTTTTTCTATTCGATTCAGGTGTTTCTATAAGGTATTGGTTGTGGGTTGCATCGCCACGAGGTGGCACCCTTGGATATGGAGGGTTGGTGACTTGATTGTGAGAATCCACTTGTCCCCTCCATAGCCAAAATTACAAAAAAAAAAAAAATTGTTGAATTGCTTTTTATGTTCTAATTTTTTTTTGAATCATGGCAATTTTTCTTAATTATTTGAACATTTTAATAAATTTTTATTTAATTTTAAAATCAGATTAAAAAAATAATATATATTAAAAAATAAAAATAAAAATATTTTTTTTAAAGACAATTAAAAAAATACAAATTCTAAAAAAATAGGAAAGAAAACTTCCCCCCAAAAAGCAGCAAAAACATAACAATTTAAAGAGTTTAAAAATGAATGAAAACGAAATTTTAAAAAATGACCAAAAGAAGGCACAACGATTATTTTGAGTGTTGGTCCGTTTTTTAAATTTTGTTTAAGCAATGAAAACGAAAATTTTAAAAATGACCAAAAGAAGATAAAGCGACTATTTGAGTTTTGGTCCGTCTTTTAAATTTTATTTTCATTCTTTAATAAACAATTTTTGCAACGGTTTTTGTTTTCTTATTTTCTTATAATTTGATTTTTGTTTTTTTATGTTTTAATATATTTTTTTAATTTTTAATTTTCTAAAATTTAATTATTTTTAAAAAAAATATGGTTAAAGAATATATATATATGAAACCATAAAATTATTAGCTTGTTTAATTTGATTTAAAAAATAAATAAAAAATATATTAAAATTTTTAAATTAATAAATTTGTTTTTCTAGATTCAAAAAAAAATTAAAAAAGAAAAGAAAAAAAAGCATTAAAAAAAATAAAATCCAAAGAACAAATTAAAAAAAAACATTTCAACATTAAAAAAAAAAAGAAATTTTGGTTATGGAGGGGATGACTCGATTCTACGCCACCCCTCCATAGGAAAGTGGGCCAACCTATGGGGTTGCTCCCACAAGCAACGTTCTATAGCAACTCGTGAATCAAATAAAAAAAACTATAATTTTAGCCACGGGAAAAAAGTGGTGTTACCGGCAATGCCACTTTTCGACTCAAGGTTGTTTTTGGGTGTTTTTGACACAAAAATATGTTTTTTTATGGCTAGAGTTCTCATTTCAAGTATAAGGTTGTGGTGAAGTTGTATAAAGTGTAAGAACTCTTCTTGGGTCTAGCTTTCAAAAAAACATGATCTCCAACTTTAAACTATATGTCAATTGTGTTTTGATCTACATAACTTTTATGTTTGTCTTGAAATGCTTTCGAATTTTTTTTAGTTCTAACCATTTGATCTTCCATGTCCTTTAGCAATTCAAGTCCAATAATGGTTTTGTATTTTGGAATATCCCAACTACTAGCAGTGTTGCACTTCCTCCCATAAAATGCCTAAAAAGGACTCATTTTCAGAGAGGCATGATATCCATTGTTCTAAGAAAACTTTGCCAAATGTAAATAATATTCCCACTTACATGGTTGATCCATCACATACATTATCAACACATACTCAATCACTTGATCAACACTTTCTATCTGACCATATGTCCGAGGATGGTATGTTGTACTCATGTTCATATTTGTGCCATATCATTCAAACAATCATTTCCAAATGTTAGAAGTAAATGTTGCATCTTTGTCTGACACTATAACTTTCAGAATTCCATGTAGTGTGACAACCTTTTTCATATAGATGTATGCAATGTTAGTTGTCTTATGAGTTGTCTCTACTGAAATAAAGTGTGCATCTTTAGTCAACTTATCCACCACCACCATGATGGCATCATTCGCTATCTTGTTCTAGGAAACTTTTGGTGAAATTTATCATAACTACATCCCACTTCCATTCAAGTATTGGTAATCGTTGTAACAAACTAGTTGGATATCGATGCTTCACTTTAATCTTTTGACAATCCATGCATCTAGATATGTATTCTATAACATCATTCTTCATTCCTAACCAATAGTAATGCTTTCTCACTACTACAACTATCTTTTGATAACATGATTGTCCTTCATAAGGTTCATTATGCATCTGCTTCAAAACCATCTTCCTTATATCCCCATAGATTGGCACTTAAACTCTATTCTTATGCATGAGGATTCCATTCACTTCCAACCTATACTTATCAAAATTTGGCGGTACTTTCTGTATCTGTAATCCATCTCTCACTTGATGGTAATGTTCATCTATAGTATTGGATTCAGCGATCTTATCTTTGAAATTTGATGTACCAGTATTGATAGCTACTACACAAATCACATGTATCTTCCCACTGAGTGCATTGGCTACCTTATTCTGCTTTCCCTTAATGTGGTTGATATCAAAGTCATATTCACATAGCTATTTTGTCCACCTTCTCTGACTTGCATTCAAATTAGGCTCCTCAAACAAATAATTCAAACCATCATGACCGGTCCTTAATTCAAACTTCATACCCATGAAGTAGTGCCTCCACATATTCATAGCATGAACGTTAGGTGCAAAGTCCAGATCATGAGTGGCATACTTTTTTCCATGTTCTTTCAGTTTTCTAGATTTATAACTAATTAGATGGCCATTATGAGTCAACACCCCACCAATGCACATGCATTGGTTCATACTACAAAGATTTAATTAGGATCTACAATCTTTAGAACTCGTGCAGTGGTAAACAACTCCTTTAATTTATAAAAAATGTCTTCACACTTAGAATTACATTCAAACTTCACGCCCTTCCTCTGCAAGGATTTAATAGGATGAGCTAACCTTGAGAAGCCTTCAATGAATCTTTGGTAGTATCCTACTAACCCATAAAAAACACCTCTTTTGATTAAATTCCTTGGTGTCAATCACTCCTTAATAGCTCTTATCTTTTTAGTATCCATCGAGATTCTTTCTTATGATATGATGTTTCCCAAGTAGTGAGTTCTATTATTATAGAATGAAAACTTACTGATCTTGGAATACAACTGATGCTCTCTGAGTACTTGCATCACCAATCTTATATGATATTCATGTTCTTCTTCTAAATTGGAATAGATAAGGATGTCATTCAAGAATATAATTACAAACTTATCCAAATACTTTCTGAAAACTCCATTTATCAGACACATGAATGTTGGTGGTGTGTTTTTCAATCCAAAAGGTAACACTATAAACTCATAATGACTGTACCTTATGTTGAACGTTGTCTTACTAATATATTCATTCTTGATTCTGACTTAGTGATATCCATATCTCAGATCTATCTTCAAGAATAATTTAGCTCCTCTTAACTCATCAAACAAGTCATCAATCGTTGTCAAGGGATACTTGTTTATGATTGTTGCTTTGTTTAGTCGTCTGTAATCCATACAGAGTCTTAAACTTTCATCTTTCTTTTTTACAAACAACATGACATCTCCCCAAGGTGACACATTGGGTCTTATGTAACTTTTCTTCAATAACAATTCTAACTGCACATGCATCTGTTTCAATTATAGAGTGCCCATTTTGTAAGGTGTTTTATATGAAGGAACTACACCTGGTACCAAATCAATAGTGAAATTGATTTCTCTCTTAGGTGGCATTGTTGAAAATTCTTGTAATACATTTGCAAATTCTTGTAACACTGGGTATTCTTCTAGTTTTGGTTCTTTTCCTTCTCACGGTTCTTCCACTTGAGATGCATACAATTGAAAACCTTTCCTAAAACACTTCTTCAACTAGAAATATGTGATTTGTCTCAGAGATATGAGTCTGGGCATACCTCTCACTGTCACTCAACTTCCTTATTCATCTATACAAGTATAATTTTTGTTATGACAGTCAAGGATGACATGATGTGCATCCAATGAATCCATGCCAATAAACACATCATATGAGACTAAAGGTATGATGTTCAAGCTTGCAAAGGTCTTCATACCATTCATTTCCAAAGGACACTTTCTTACTGCATTTGAATGACGGAGGAGTGAATCTGTTCTTAATATGTTCTTACTTGTCTCTTTTCTTATCTTTCTAATCCTTTTGATATGGACCTTTGTTATTATTCGAATCATATAGGTTCTTTGCTTTCAAAATGGAATCTGTAAGAGCATTTGGTCTTTTATACCAAATCTTGTATTTTATAGGAAATTTGCATACATCAAGAGTTCTAGGAACCTTTTCTCATAAACATCCATGGTCATGCTTCCCAACTTGTGTTCAAATAAATCCACCATCTTCTTATCATAATTGATTGCTCTGAGAGATATTATTTCTGGAAGTATTTATTGAACATTCTCCAAGAGATTTTGTCTTCATCAATATCTTTCAGCTTGACTAGATGATCCCACCAAATGGATGCTTTACCTTGCAAATGGTAGATGACTACCATTGCTTCCATGTTTGATGTGTACTGATGCAACTGGAAAAACTTTCTAAGTCCCAAAAACCATGCTTCAACATCTTCACCTTGCTTCTTTTCTCCATCAAAGGTTGCGGGTTTGATTCTTCTTAGTTCTCTCACCACTTCTTATATCTTACTAAGGATATTTCAAGGTTGCTTTCTGAGCTACTTGATGAATGCTTTTTCTTCTTCTTTGCAAAGGTTTTGTGATGAGGTATTGTTGAGGATGATCTAGATATTTCATAATATATTATTGGCTCATGTATTCTGGATTCTTGATGGTTTCTTGGAGCTGATATTTGGGTTCCTTTCAATTGTTTAAGGTCATGCATGGTTTGTTCTTGAATGTGAATTATCCTTTAATTATCATCTCTGCATTTTCTTATTGAATCTTTGAGACTAAGGGATTAACTTCTTCTCTTATGTCCATTGACATGACTTCTCTTCTTCCAACATACTTGTCTTTGGGGATATATGGCATCTTTCCTTCTTTGAAATCCATCTCTAATATCTATACTTGAACTTTAATGTTTGTTGTTGAACTATGATCTATGATATCTACTATTGTATCTTCATCTTCACCATACTTCTGATTCTTTAGTCTTCACTATTTCAATTAGGGGTTTAAAAATAAGTTTTTCCATAGTCACACTGCATGTTCATTCATGAATTGACATAATTGGAGACTGCAATTTGTTATTATCAATCACTATTGGCACAAAAATCCTTCAATTTTCATTATGGAAGCCAAACTTCTTTCACAACACATTCCAAAAATAAAGTTATAAAACTATAAAAGGCCAAAATAAAGTTGAAACCTATGCTCGGATACCACTCTATGATGTCCAAAGCCATGAATCCAAGGCTAGGGTAACAAGTAAAACCAAGGGAAGGCTGAATAAAGGTAATGCACAGTGGAATAAGGTTATCTAAGTCTAGGCCAGGATGATAACAAGACAATTAAATAAAACAAACATCCTTTTAAAAGACAAACTTGTGATACATATCATTTTCCATATGCATATGCAATGCATGGTAAATGCAGACATAAATGTATACATATCTAAGTGAGCTATCATCATGTATCTAAACATCAAATATCATATATTTTTCAACCATATAACCATTAATAAAATCATATTTGCAATCTAACATAAACAATGTAATAATGAGATTTATGAACTATCATGTACAACCACATTAACAGTGTTAAAAGGCATATCTATTGACTTCTACCTACAACCATATAAGCAATAAGTAAATAAAATATGAAGGATTCCATCTACATCCATATAAACAATAACAACATCATATCTCATGGATGCCACCCACAACCATGTAACTCACAATAAAACTCAAATCCATGAGTATGTATTCATCATAAAATACAATAAATAACCACATAATAAAATACTCATCACTGACTACAAACCATAACCATATGAACATAAAAAAATTCAGATATGAAATATATCATCTACAACCATATAACATCAAATATCATGGATGTCACCTAGAACCATATAAATAATAAGCAAATCATATACATAAGCACACATATTTTCGAAAATGCAATAAATAATCATATAATAAAATACTCATCACTAACTACCAATCATATGCATATCAACATAAACAAACTCGAATATGAAAGATTCCATCTATATGCATATAACACTAGATATCATGGTTGTCACCTACATCCGTACAAATCATAGGAAAATAATATATATAGGCACATATATTTCCAAAAATACGGTAAATAATCATATAATAAAATACCCATCTTAATCATGGAAAACTAGATTCAGTGGGATAGCGTTCCACCCAACCTTAGACATGTCATGATCATGCATATTTCAACATGATAGTCAGCCCCGAGCTAAGTGCATATGTTAAGCCCTAAATGTTGGGCACATTTACCCTATAGGGTGGCGCATTACTACCTATGTTGTGGTGTATTACATATTATTCATCTCGACTTGGGTCTATTAGTGGGTCTATTAGTGATTATCATACACCTTGGTCTCCTATATATATGAAGGAGATATTTTCATTTTAGTCATCATTGTATCTTATCTTGGGTACTCAGTACATTGTGTAAGGAGGTTCCTCCCTCAAAGAGGTTTGCTAATTATCTATGTTCTTCATTTTTAACGTGTGTATTACTCTCTTCTTATCTATTTCTACTCTTTTTATGCTATTTCTAGGACTTGGTTGCATAACATTTGGTATCAAATCTCTTTCCACGGGACTAGCTTCTGTAAAACGATTCATCTTGGAATTTTCACTACAAGGTTTTTTCTACAAGGACTTAGAGATCGAGGTTAAAAACCCACTTCTAAAACTGGTCAAGCTATCTAAAATTTGAAATTCAGATCCTGATCCATAACAGTTTTGGAGATAATTGCAGAGGAATATAGGTTTTTTTTACTAGTCTAAAACATGTGTTCTAGGGAAAAAGGTCATATATGAGGCATCCGAGATCCAAATTGAGTGAGACTAGTTGTATATAAAATAATACAGACGAGGGTATTTGTGGTATAATTTCAAAATATTAGACATGTGGCTTACCATACAAGTTTTCTCTTCTAGATAGGACAAAAATAAGAAGCTTTGAGAGATTTGCAATAACAAATTTTTTGGTAGATCCAAATAAGGTCAGACCCACAGCATTGGAAAGAGGATGGATCAGGCTACCACAAACAGAATTTTCATACCCAGAGGAGTCGAAATTCAATTTTTACCACAGTTAAAATTCATCCATAAAATAGTCTTCTAATCAGGATTTGAAAAAGGTACGTCATTTTGAATTTGAATAGCCTTGAGTAGAAGGATCTATTTGTGGTAAACCCTATGATCTATTTGTGGTAAACCCTATGGTGTGATATATATTTATTATTGAAAATTACACCAAAATGAAGTGGAAACCATCACACTCCACTCAAACCCCTAGAGGATTCATCCCCGCCATACGATGAAATGGAAGAAATATATTTTAGAGTGTCCAAGTTTGAAGATATGATTAGAGGAAATGCAAAAATGGATAACTTGGTTAAATTGGAAAAAAAGATGGCTAGTAAAGAGGATCTAAGAAGGATGGATAGTAAATAGGATCTCTAAGGGATGGCTAGAAAATAAGATCTTCAAGAATTAAAGGAATTGATGAAGGATATAAAAATAGCTTTATTCCTAATGTATCGTGACTCAATAATAGGATAAGGAGGAAAAGGGGGACTTATTCCAGTCACGTCTTGAGAAAATTGAAACAAAATTGGAGAGTAGGAAGTTTGAGTCCTCATGTTAAGAACCCATGTCAACCCCCCTCTTTATTTTGTTAGTATATTTTTTCAGACACATATGCTTTGTAAGTCGTCCCATTAGTATGTTGTATTATCCCACATTCATGGGGAGTAAGTAATAGTTGCTAAGTCATCCAGTTAATATGTTGCATTATCCCACATTCATGGGGAGTAATAGTTGTTTATATTAGACTTAGTATATAAGTATGTGTTGAGGATAATGAAAGCATCGAAGAGTTATTTTGTATTGAGCTTGCTTAAAGGAGGTTTCCCCCTCGAGGTGGCCTATGATTAATAAAATCTCTTCTGTGATCCATAATTTTTGTTATATCGTGCATTCTTATTGTTTATTGCAGGAGGTTCTCCACATCTGGTATCAGAGCACTTTCTTGGGCTCGTTGGGTGGAATTTCTGGAATTTTTTTATAATTTTTTTATTGTTTTATTTTATGTCGTGCTTCTTGGAACTATGAGCCTTATAGTTGTTCTTCTTCTTGTAGCGGTATTATTCATCTAGATCATGGATTAAACCCTATCCTCTTAACTGTGGGAAGTACTTGGGCATAGCCCTAAAACTCATTGTGAGGAGTACCATAGGAACCTCGAAGTAGCTGGCCATTGAGAGGACCTGCCAAGCGAAAAGGGAAACGACCCCCATCAGATTGACTAGATTCCCATCCATGAGGAAAACCAAAGATCTGTTGTTTTTGGCCAAGCGATTAGCAGTTTTACCTGCACCGTGAAGTGAGGGGTACTACCCCAATACTCAAGCCTAGGTCATCCTTGGTGGCCGAGTGACTACCTTTGAGCCATTAGGAAGCCTAATATACCTGGGGTCCATATCTAATTACAGTTGATAAAGTGCAACATTCCAGAATTGTCACAGATCATTTACTCCATTTCCTGTTCATAAAGCACAACTTTCTAGCACCTCCATATATTCCTTGATTTAGCTTTGTTTCCCTTGAAACTTCACTGTAACCCTCGTAATGCCATTCTGCATATTCCTTCATTGAGCACCCTATCCCCAATTTCACTTCATGAAGGTTGAAATTCCACATTTGTCAATTTTTAGGTGTGTCATAACTTCTCTGATTCTCACCTCATTGCCTTCAAAGTTTTCCATGGTGTTCGTTTTCCATTTTTGTTTCATTGTCCCTCTCTGACAAATTTTCCAATTCCTTCATCCCACCTCTGAAATTCACATTTTCTGCTTCTTGTCCCTAAGAAAGTGTCCAAAACCCTGTAAAACCCCAATTATCCCCCTAATTTTTCCCAAATAAAAAATCTCCTTTTCTAAAACCCTCTCCATTTTTGTTTTTCTACCCATTACCTTAAAAAAAAAAATCTTGCTTATGGTTGTCACCCGCAGCGGAGCAAATAAACAAATGGAAGAAAAACTTGCCGCCATCAAGTCCAAACTTGAGAATCTAGATCAAAAATTTCTCGGCCTCCATATTCAACATTCACCCATGAACAACCGCCGCCAGCCTAAGTCTTTTGCAGACACTGGGTTCTCGTCGTCTAGCAACTTCCGCGGGCTAAAGCTGGATTTTCCTCGCTTCAATGGTGATGATCCGACTGGATGGATTTATTCGGCAGATCAATATTTCAGTCTGCATAACACTTTTGATGTCAATAAAGTCCCACTTGCATCCTTTCATTTGGAACATGAAGCACTTCAATAGTTCCATTGGTACATCAAGGTTCATGCAAAGCCAAACTAGACATATTTTTCCCAACTCATTTTGCAGTGATTTGGCCCTAATTCTTTTGATGACTTCACAGGAGCACTCTGTTAGCTGGAATATTTCACCTCCTGCAAACAGCAAGGTGTTCCACTGGTCTGAATGGTTCAGATCCAGAACAAATAGAGGACAGAGGTTGAAGACTCTCCCTAGACGCCATAGATACCTGGAATGTAATGCTTCGATCGTTACCCTGTGTACCTGCAATAAGCTTCAACACTCAAACATATCGAAACCACAAGAATATAATCTCCTAATCTATGTTAGTAACTAAGGAATCTAACAACATACATGTGAAATCATACAACAACAATATATGTGGGACAGAAATCAACTTGCATTAAAGGAATATGAAGAAGTTTACAACCAAGCCTTAGTGTTGACATGCATCTCCATGAAACCAAGCATTCTCATCCCCAAAATATCTGACTCTAGATCTCTATGCTCTCCCAAATTATCTTGGGTCAAGTGATCAATCCAACAGCATAACAATACCTTAAGAGTTCTCCCCCTCAATCATGGCCATAAGCTTGTATTTATAAGGCTTTAATGGATAAAGATGGTTGAGAGATTAGTGGGTGAGGTGGCCTCTAAGATCCTAGGATGAGGGATCTCGAGCTCAACTAACCCACAACAGTAGGGATAAGAGAGGACATGAGGCTTATCATCTAGAAGCCTTGAGAAACTTCTCTTTTTCCCTTTTTACCCAGGGTACCGCATTTCTCCTTCAATGACATAGAGGTTCTGTTAATAACCGCTTATGGAACAAGGGCCATAAGCGGTGGCACCACTTGTGGGAAATAGGGGATGGGCGGTGTGAATAAGGGTACCACTTCTGGATAAAGGGGCAAGCGCGGTTCTAGGAGTTTTCATAGAAGATTGATGATAACCATGAGTTTCCACTCCAAGAGCTAGGATTCAGGGCAAGTAGGCATGTCAAAGTTCTTATCACATGATGGTGATAGGATTTTGGTATAACAGGATGCCCCCAAAGCATGAGTCTTAGAGGGATATGATAAACGAGAGCTTTGAGAGAACAAGTCGTCGCAATGAGATGAAAATGTTGGCTCGATCAGAGCATGTCATCAAGTAGGCATCTGTAGTACATCAGCATGTTGACTCATAGACACAAGTAACCAAACTCATGGCTACAGACCAATACAAAGTAGATCCATGAGAGGAATAAACAAGCATGGCTACTAGAATATAGTGTAGATCCATGTGATAGAGGACTCAAAATTGGACATAGCTACTAGACATACAATGTAGATCTATGTCATGCAGACGCAAATCTGAGCATAGCCACGACCATACAAATGTGGATCCATGCTAGATGTACAAAACTCCATTACAACCTGGGGAAAAAGCAATGAGCACTTTTAAACAAATACCCAGGGTCTTCATCTTGTTTTCCACAAAGTACTATTCTATCCATGTGATTATAATGATCTGAAGTCAAACATGGTAGAAACCACTTGATTATCGGCCAATGATGAGAACCGTTAACAAGTGCGAGGGAGATCACCATTAATGTCAATGATTCCCAAGGTACTCTAGTACAATCTACTGAGTGTGAATAGATGTCCTGATGTCGAAAACCCAGTTGATTCTATCGATCAAAGGTCAATGATGTGAACCTATGTTGAAAGCGAGAGAATATGTCATCGGAGGCATATAGATCTCAAGGTACTAAATATTGTTTCTAAGACTACTTCCCGGATAATGAGCTGATGTCGATGGGAACAGTCTCATCGAAGGAGGGCCATGATGTGTCCCACATCGATGACATGAAACTCAGAACATAGCTCTGGAATGATGTGGATGTATTAACCATATTACTGACTCAAATATACTAACACAAATACTGTGTAGACTACAGAGGTAAAACTTCTTCAAATCCCCTTTGAACATCGGGTGGCAAGACAAAAAGACTTGGCAGCATGACTGAACGGGACAGACACACAATGCGACAATGTACAATGCATTCTTTTGAAAGACTCAAAGGATTGACATGACTCATGAAATTGGATTGTCACAGAGATCAGCTGAATACCCAATTGACTGACATAATTGTGTAGACAAGTGCCATGTTCAAAGGTAATGACAAACAACTGCCATTATTTGCAAAATGATTCCCTTCCCATTTCCCCCATCATGATTGATGAGTGCCTCTTTTCAGTTTTATGAGTTCAAAGAGGGTAAAAAACACTCAATATAGCTTATCGAAAGACAAGTCCAAACTCATATATTTTATGAACCTGAGAGAGGAGGGATTCGTTCCCAAAACGGGTCTCTCAATGCTTGATTCAACGAGTCCACTGAAATAAAACTCAGTATCGTTCATGTTTAGAGAGTCTGAAAAAATATGGAAGAAGACTCCAAAGGGTCCTTTTTCGTATGATTTAGTATCTAAGGCCTGAAAAAGTGTAAAATCATACCTTAGAGAACTCTTCCTGTCATGATTGGCTGGAGTGTTCCTTTTTTGTAAATAGTCCTATTCGAACCAAAAAAGAGATAACCTACCGTCGTACGGATGACTCTTCAAATACTTTAACGAGCGTGAAGAAGACAAGATCGCTCGACGATATTTTTGTATTTAGGGAGCCTAAAAAGAGTTTAAAGAGAACTCCATGAGGTTTCTTTACACAATGTTATATTTTATGAGCTTGGAAAGAATCATAAACGGACTCGACAACCTTTTCGTATTTAAGGAGCCTGAAAAAGAGGTGAAAAGAGGACTCCATAACGCTTCTTTACACAACGTTTATTTTTACGAGCCTAGAAAGAAACTTGAAATGGACTCGGACCTTTGGTACTAGATTTTAACGAGCGTGACAAAGTGTCATAATAAACACTCAACAACCTTTTCCATTTTGTGAAATTACGAAAAAGCCATAAACAAACTTTCAAAGCTTCTTACTAAAGTTCTCTTATCCTGCAAACGACTCAAAAACAAGTGTTAAATGCATTTAAGACCAGCATTAAGGGATTATGACAGATAAACTTTGACCAAAATATGATTTTATATCAAAACTAGAGTAAGTCGGACCCAAAAATGCCTATATAAGTCAAGTAAATAGTAAAAAATCAAATCATTTCACTATTTACCTCTAGCAGAGAGCACTTGGAGCATTTTCTTAGCCAGATATTCCACAGCTGATACCGGGAGTTTCCACCATCTGTTTTCAGCATTGTCAGTTGCAGGTAATAGCTAAGACCCTTATATTTCATTTCATAGCATTTATTTTGAGATTTGGTGGGGTTTTGGGCCCATATGGCAAGCCCTAAAACTCAAAATGCGGGCACCGCGGCTACCCCTTGCGGGATATGCGATACCACCCGAGAACCGTGCCAATAACGTAGTGGACAGGTGGTGCCACCACCTGTCTCCAATAGTGCACAGGAGATGCCGGCCGTGGATAAATTAAACTAATAGTATGGACAATATAACTTCATTATTTTGATTTTCAATGATTAAGGATGATTCTAATGCATACCATTATTGTTTTTGGCAGGTCTAGGTTGCTCAAAACATGGTGATATGGAAATAAAGAACGCATGATAATGAGGATGTTGCTGGCGAGAGAAATGCGGGTTGTATTGCCGCACTACGGGACTGTGGGCTCCTGAAGTTCTTTCGGACCCTAAGCATGGTGTCACATGAACGATTACTGGAACACATACTATAAATGTGGAATCCAGAGCAGCAGTATTTCAAGGTGGGGGGCCATATACTTACAGTGGAGGTAGAGGATATCTACTTCCTGACTGGTCTATCAGGATGGGGTACCCCCATCTCAATGACAGGTTCCTATGGTGGGGACATCACTACCAGAGAGCTTATAGATTGACATTGTGCACTAGGGACAAGTACATTGGGGAAGAAGATCCCCATCAAGGTAGTGACTGATAGGGCTCTACGGACTGTTCTATTCACCATGCAGAGGGTGGTCAGGAGTCAAGGTGTGCACCAGGCTTCCAAGGAACACATGTTGTAGGCCATAGAGGCCATGGCACCCACGGTGTTCAACTGGGTGGAAGCCATGCTTCCAATCTTCAAGGATCAACTGACTAAGTGTCGGCAGGGAGAGCTATTAAAGCAGTTTGGATTTGGTTCCATTTTAGCCTGCTTCTTCTTCGAGTGAGTTCCAAAGATGAGACCTCAGGTGGTCTTCCGGAGTCTAAGAGCACGGGACCCCCATATACTGAGGTGGGTCTAGGTCATGGCTCACATAGGAGCGAGTAGGAGAATTGTGAAGTTCGATGATCTGTTCTTCAGATGGCTACGAGATCAGATCCTCATGATTGAGGATTATACTTACGTAGGAATGGACTTCACCAAAGATCCTAACCTACCACTCCCACCTGGCGGACAGTGGGGTGACATCGGTGAGAAGCAAGAAAACCTAAAATGGACAAAATGTTTTTTATGTTTTTCAAAGTTTTATATTTTTTATGTTAAGTGACGAGACCTGTATATTCTCATGTAGATTTTGGAGTAGCAATACCTGGAGGAGCATCTCCATTGGATAGGCGAGCTGGAGCCCGCTTTGTACCACAAGGTGATGATATCACTGGGGAGCTGGAGGAGAACCTGGAGAGGTTGACTCTGGATATCCCAGATGCTAACATAGATGACCTCCCGATGAGATATCAAAGATCTACAGTGGGAGTATCAGGTCGATTCAGTAGGCTACTACGTAGGGTAGCTCGAGCAGTGATGTGCTATCACGAGCACCACTAGTGTATGAGACATGTACTGAAAGCTGATATCTTCAGGATTTTGTATGATGATTTTTCCTGCTTTAGAGGAGATCTTGGGACCTATTTTTGTAAATCTTTTCGTATATATATATATATACAACTTTTACACAATGTTTATATGATTCAAATGGAAAAATGCATTTTCTATGAGTTTTATGTGTCTCTGAATTTTTATTTACAATGTACCATGTTTGATTTAACGTCATGAATGGGAAATATGCCAATCTAGGATGTAATTAGCCAATGAGTCAGCAACTACATTATGTTCCCTAGGTATATTCCTATAAATAATAATTTCAAATGATCTTTCTAGCAAATGTACCCTCCAGAAGAGACGGAGGAGCACCAGGTTCCTAATGCTGTAAACATGGTTTAAATGACAAACCACAAGCTGTGAGTCCATCAAGACTACTAGATCACGAACATCTTGGGAGGCAGCTTCAATCAGACTCTGATGACTGCTTCATACTCGACGATGTTATTAGTAGTGAGACCTATGCAAACCGCTCCTAAACTGACCAAATCTTCAGCTGGGGAATAGAAGACCCAAGCAGCTGAGGAGAGATTCAAGGTGTGGTGGCAAGCACCATCAGCGAAGTCGTAGAAAGACATCTGCATGACCAAAACATGGTATAAATTGATGCAGACACTAAAAATCAAAACCATCTTGAAAATACTAAAAGCACATTGAAAGTCAATCAATATACATTTATACAAGATACTATCCAAGAAAACCTAGGCATAGTACCTTTTCAGGTACAACCCATTGCAAGGTTGCCCCAAAGGGATTCCATCATAATCAACAAGATCATAAGCTCCTTTCTCTAACACCTTAGAAATAATGAATGGTCCATACCACATGGACTCGAACTTACCCTTCCCTAGTTTGTCATATCTCTGGTCATAAGTCAAGACTAGGTCACCCTCGTTAAATACATGAGGTTGGATGGATTTATCATACTGTGCCTTAACACATCTCTTATGTGCCTCATTAGCCAAGGTAGCATCTTTGTGAGTCTCATCAAGGTTACTCAAGTACAAAAATATTTCTTCCTTTGTGGAAGTGTCTGGGAGAAGTTCGACAACAAGTTGTAAAGATGGAATATGACATTGGATTGACAAGACAACTTTGAGTCCATAGACAAGTTGGAATGGTGTGAAAATAGTAGCTATTTTCATAGAAGTCCGATAAGCCCAAAGAGTGGAGAAAAGAATGCGGTGCCAGTTGGATTTATGGTCTCCAACCATTTGACGAAGCATAGTTTTCAAAACTTTGTTAATGGCCTCTACCTAACCATTAGCTTGCAGATAATACGGCGTAGAGTTTTCATGACGAAACCCTAGCTTGGCACTTAGTTCCTCCATCATTTGATTATGGAAATGGGATCTGTGATCAATGATGATGGACTATGGAACTCCAAACCTAGCTATAATATGATTGAACAAGAAGAGAGCGGCAGTCTTACCATCTTCTGCATATGTAGGCATAGCCTCATCCCATTTTGTGAAATAATCAATGGCTACGATGATGTAACCATGCCCCCCGGCTGAGGTAGGCTTATAATGCATGAAGTCAATCTCCCATTTGGTGAATGGGCCATTGGCAATGACGGGGTGTAGCGGAGCAGGATGGGTGTGCTTTTTAGGATAAAAATGTTGACAAGGTGGGCATTTCTTAACAGCCTCATGATAGTATTTGAAGACAGAAGGCCAGAAATAGCCAGCGAGAAGGATTTTCTGGGTAGTAGCCATCCCAGATAAATGACTGCCACATGCTCCAGAGTGGCAATCATTCAACACATGTTCAGCATCCTCATGAGTGAGGCATCGCTGGAGAATAGAGTCAATCCCACGTCTATACAAAGTATCATTCAGGATGAGATAGTATTTCACGTGGTGATGGATACGGCGATGATCATCGCGAGATAAATGTAGCTAAAAACGCTGCTTCTGGAGATACATCAGCAAATCTCCATACCAAGGATCAGTAGTGCTAATCAGGAACAGGAATTCATTCAAAAATGAATCACTGGGCTCAGATTCCATTGTAGCACAGGGAAGATCACACATAAGCTCTGCAAAAACCAAGGATTTCTCTGATGTGGCCTTGGCAAACTCCAAATAAAACTCCTGAAGGATGACGATCCAATAGAAGCACTTGCTCCCAAGTACCTGATGAGTCAGTATGTAGTACATCGGGTTCTGGTCTGCCAATACAGTGGTAGTGCGGAGAAGAATGTAATGAAGAAAATTTTGTACAACAATGACCATAGCCAATGCTAACTTCTCCACATGTGAATAACGAGTTTCAGAATCCATAAGATTCTTACTGGCGTAATAAATCACGTGTTCCTGACCGTGGAGATTTTCCTGTGCTAAAACCATGGCAATGGTAGTAGCGAAGGTAGCATATACAAGAGAAATTCCTTTGAATAATACAGGGGGTGTATCACGGGTGAATGAGTCAGAGAATTCTTAAGATTATCAAAGGCACATTGGGCCTGGTCATCCCAGAAGAATGGTGTGTTCTTCTTGAGGAGACGCATATAACCGTGCATTTTATTTGCGAAATTGCACACGAAACGGCAGAGAAATTTTTCCTTCCCCTACAAACTTTGGAGTTCAAGGAGGTTGGTTGGGGCTGGTAGATCAAGAATAGCGGCAATCTTCAAAGGATCGATCTAGATGCCATCTTTGGATACCACAAAGCCTAGCAGACGTCTCGTCTCAACACAAAAAACACATTTATGCGGATTGAGCCGTATATTATAATGATGGCATCTCGGGAATATGTCTCTAAGATAACCAGGGTGGTCCTCTCGTTGCTGTGAATGAGCAGGGAGGTTGTCAAGGTATGGTTCAACAATATGTTTAATATCATGAAACGCATAGGACAACGCATGCTGGAATGTGGCTCCAACATTTTTCAAGACAAAAGGTAACTTATTATATGCAAAGATTCCCCATGGGAAAATGAATGCCATCTTATGCTGATTGTAGGGTAATATCTCAATCTGATTGTAGCCAGAGAAGCCATCCATAAATGAAAAGATGACACTTCTAGCATAGTTGTCGGTAATCTGATCTATATGCGGGGTAGGAAAGTTGTCCTTGGGACAAGATTTATTTAAATCCCTAAATTTGATGCAGACTCTAATGGTGCCCTACTTTTTATTGACAGGGACAACGTTCGATACCCATTCTGTCAGAGGTACATGATAAATAAACCCAGCTTTCAGAAGTTTTTCAATTTCAGCTTTAATAGCTACGACCTTTCGAGGATGGACTTGCCTAAGTTTCTGCTTGACAAGTTTAGCCATGGGATAAGTTTTAATCTCATGGACCACAATGGAAGGGTCAATCCCTATCATCTCTTCATAAGACCAGGAAAAAATATCACTAAATTCCTTAAAAAGTGCCTTATATGCTTCAGATTCATCTGCTGAGCATTTCTGCGCAACATGAACATGCTCGATAACATCAGGCTTGGCTGATATGTCAATCAGGGTTGTTTGAGTAATGTTGCAAAGATTTCCTTCGAAATCTGTATCTTGCAACAATATAGGACTTTGCAGAATGTTGACAATATCAGTAGGAAACAAGGATGCAAAATCAGGGCTAACCAAATTGGTGTTGGGGAGGAACATGGATCTATGATGGTGATCCTCCCAAATGGGCTCATCCATATTCATGATCTCTATAATGGACTCATTGGAAGGAAAAGTATTAGAGAGATAGTCTAGAACCAGAAGAGAAGGTTCTAACTAGTACGGTAAATGGTAAGGGTCTAAAGCCACTAGATCAAGGTCATCAGTGTGATCATTGGAAAAGGTTTGAATGGTGTCATACATAGCTTCATGTGGACTCAACGAGGTGGAATCAACAACATTTTTGCCCTTAGGTTCATAATCAAATGAGGTGATCATATGGACTGTCACATTATCTGTGCTAAGCAGAGTGGATGGAAAAATCCCCATAAGGGATGAATCCTTCAACATGCCTACCCCAATTGACTGGTAAGGAGGAGGGGATTGGCCTAACATGGGGATGTTATTAGCTGTGGAGGAAGTAACATCTAACGTACATAAATCAAGCTAATCAATAGTAACAATTCTCCCTAGATGCGGGAATTGGACTGTTCAAAACACTGTTGAGGCAACAACAGTCATGGCATAGAGCCAATTCCTTCCTAGAAGGAGGTTGTAATCTAAAGGGGCATCTACCACTTCTACTTGGATGGAAACGGTTTTTCCCCCCAGCTTGACCGCTAGGGCTGATATGAGACCATGGGGTTGGAAACCCCGTCCATCAAAGGCTTTAAGGATCGTAGGTGATGTGACAAGCTCGGGAGAGCCAAGAGCTTTCCAACAAGTCAGAGATAACACCAAGGTCGAAGATTCTTCATCTAGTACCATTCGAAAGACTTTCTTTCCCACTACTTTCGTAATTATCTAAAAAGCAAGTTTATGCGGCAATCTAGGTTTGTAGTTCTCAACATTGAAATGAATCAAGTTAGTGCTATCCAAGTCTAAAGCTCCCAATGCAGTCAACAAGTTCTTGCGCTGTGTGGGGCAACTTTGGAGCACTTCTAGGGTAGACACGGCACAAGGTGCCTAAGAAAGATCTTCAACTACATTATAAATTTTAGCAACTCGGACATTGGGATTAAAGACAGCCTTCCGAAGAGTACTCTTAGGTGGGTGCAAAATCATGTCAAGAGTAGGCTTCTCGATAGATAAGGGGACAGTAGACGAGGATTCTGGAGAACTAGTAGAGGGAACTTTCCCTAAAGAAGATTGATATTCTTTCTTATCTACAGGGTTATCATAATTCTGACTTTGAGTTTGTAGATGGATGGTATCTGAGGACATCATATGAATTTCCTCTGACGAACTAGAGTTACCTTGATTAGACATATGGTCTATCATTTGTTGTTGAGAGGGAAAAGGATCTGTAAGTACTACAGGTGCGAGATTGGACTTCAAAAAATGGGAGATTTCGTCTCGACAAGGACACTCCTTTGAAAAGTGGTCACCACCACATAGCAGATAGGGATATTTTGCCTTCCTTTTCCCTTTGTCGTTATCACTGTTGGTTGGTCATGGAGTCTCCTGTTGGTTTCCAGGTTTTTTATTTCTATTTTTACCTTTCTTTTTATTACCCGAGGTTTGAGTACTTTGAATAGAATTGACCTCGGTGGAAACCTTAGGAGTTGAAGGAGGAGGAGTGGCATTTTGGTTTTGCTTGGTAGGTTTCACTGTGGATGGGGACTGGATTGAATCAACAATCCCATCAACAGGTACTTCTGCTGGTGGCTTTGCAGGATCAGTGCTGGGGCAAGGAGCTTGAGGAATCAGGTCATAAAGAGTTCTAGATTGGGAATAGACCAAGTCTAGGTACTGAGCCTGACTAATAGATTGATCTTCGGTAACGACACCACCCATAGCCACATCTCAGGCAATACAAGGAAACAAGGATTTAGTGAACCAATTAGCTAGTAACTGATCCAAAATAGGGGCCTTAATAAGCCTTCTTTGCCTTCTCCACTCATGAATGTGATCGGAAATGTGGGTTGAAGTGTTCTACCACAGAGAAGTTAAAATATCAGTGCCCATTTCATAATGAATAGGGAGTTGAAAGTGTGTAAGAAACACAGTTTCCAATGAGCCAAAATCCACAAACAAATGTTGTGGGAGTTCAATGTACCACTTCGCGGCCGTACCGGTCAAAGTTCGCTGAAAGATTCCTAACCGAACAGAGTCATCCATGAGGGAGTTCAAAGAACACCATAAATGGAATGGCATAACATAGTTCTTCAGATCGTCTCCCTGCTTTCCATCGAATTTAGGAATGTCCGATGTTAACTTTACCGGAATGGGAGGCCACGAGGGATTATGTCGAATGGGGTCATTGATCAACTTGGACAAATAAGGTAAGTCCAAAGTTGCTAGGAAAGGTAACTGTCAATTTGGGCCGCACATACTGGTAATATTGATATGGCATTTAATTACTAGTAGGACCATAAGTAGACTAATAAATAGGTTTCTCTGATGAAGAAATACGAGAAGATCCACCCAAAAGGGGTTGATTTCCGTGATTAGGACCGCTAGGACCACTAGGGCCTCCAGGAGGAGGACCACCAGGGCCACCGAGACCACTAGGACCACTAGGACCACCAGGAGGCAGACCACCAGACCCTTCAGAGCCCCTAGGAGGTGGTAAACCTCCAGAGCCACCAAAACCACTAGGAGGAGGGCCACTAGACCCTCCTAGGCCAAAAGGAGGAAAGCCACCAGATCCCCCAAGACCATTAGGACCACCAGGACCATAAGGAGGAAAGTTACCAGATCCTCCCGGACCATTAGGTCCCCAAGGGGGAGGACCTCCATAAGGTGGTCCTTCGGCACCTCCTATAGTATGTATGGGTATCCCCCCCATAGCTGGCATGTAAGACCAGTTGGGCTGCCCCCATGGCATAAAAGTGTTACTAGGGTATGGAATTCCAGCATAAGGCATTCCTATAGGATTGGGTGGATGATTACCTACAGGTATTTGATAACCATAACCTCCAGAAGACTGAATGATTACAGGTTGTGCCCTCAAGGGATGACCTGAACTGGATGGGGGATTAACCACATTAGTATGGGTGGGAGGGACATAAACTGTAGATGTTTCTATGTTAGAGGTCTGCCCTTGAATAGGTACAATTCCGCTGTCAGATAACATATGTTGTGCCGAGGGTTGCCCCCCGGCACTAGAAGGTACTGATGAAACAGGAATTGAAGGTTGGGCCCCTGGTGCAGAATACCTGGGAGTATTAGGAACAGAAATAACATGAAAGGTGATAGGGGTGGTAATTTGACCTGGGTTGTGGTTTGTTATTGGACGATCTATAATCGGTTCAATGGGTCTCATAGAATCAACCAGTGAATGATATCCCACAGGAAGAGATGTGGAACGTGCTGGTGTCAATCCTAATAGGTCTTCGATCTGCTTGTCAATATCCTGTGCATGGAGAATGGCAACACAATATTTCCTACGTTCTTCTTCATCTTCAGAAGAGTTTACACGGGTTCCAAATGAGGCAATGGTCTGTCCTATAGGTGTCTCCCAAAATGGAGCATTGGGACCAAAAATTTGGACGGGTTATATCGTCAACATGACCTTCCGTGGGAGAATGGAACGATGTATTTCCTCGAGAAGGTTGTTGGAACAAGGGAGGCGAGTGTGAATAATATGGTATTCCAATTTCCGCAACCACATTGTCTCCCACTTAGGAGGTGGTAGTAGCTCCTTGTTCGATAGGTTCCATTGGATTTTCTCCTGAACCAGGAATAAAATCAGGTGGCAAGCCCCATACTCTTCTGGACTGTCTTAACTCAGCTAGTTTATACAATTCCTATCTAACCTAGGGTCTGAAAATATAGAAAACACACCAAAAAACTTCCCTACACAAGCTATAGGTCAAAACAAGCAGACTTAAAATGATAGGAGGATTTCAAAAAGTCAGGTCTCTCACCAGGATTGTCAAGAAGGTGCCACTTGCGATATACCTCGAGGGTATGTGTGTAGTGATCTCCCCGAATGTTGTTTTCGGTGTATGGCTCCAAACAAGACGGCCAAAGGGATTTTCTCAAATAGATAACGTATCCTAGTGGGGTCTCCCGATATAATCAAGGTACGTGGGAGCTCAAATCGGTAGTAGTGCTGTCTAATGCATAACTGTACACAAGGGGCCTTCCGATATACAATCAAGTACATGAAGTACCTTTATATATACCTCAAGGGTACATGAAAGTTCATTCGATATACTGACGGTACATGGAAGAACCATGCGAGTCCCAGAATGTAATGCTAACAAAAAACGACAAATCCTATGCTTAACGACGCTTGAACACGTCTCTAACCTATCACTCCAGTTACTACGTAAATTTTAAACTACAACTATCGTTAATTTTAACTTGTACAGTTAGGTGAATGCATGATGTTTTGACAGAAAAGTAAAACCATGCAATATGCTTGTGCAAAATGTTCACTTTACCATTCAGTATGCCTCCTTACGGGAGGGAAAGAGAGTGTTTTACTTTTGTTTCAAAAACCAAAAATAGTTCCAAACAACAGTCATGAACATCAAAAACAAAGACAAGCAATAATTTTTCCAAACTAATTTCTTCTTTCTAAAAGCAAATGAGAAGGGGAAGAATCTCTTTTCCTAAAAGAAAAACAAGAAGCACACCTATATGCAAATGCATTGTATTTTTTCAATTTTCTCAAAACATAAGCAAATCTAACTTAAAACTACCATTTTTTTTTAATTTTGATCGAGATATTTCTAAATGTATGAAAGACGAAAGATCATGAAGGTCTTGAAAGCTTGTAAAGCCAATCAGAAAGCCAATGTCCAGTGCTCAATGATAATATCCTAGTCTCAGTCAAAAAATTTCTTTATCAAAGGAAGGAAAAAGAAGTTTACTATGCAAATAAGAAATGAAACCCATAAGCTAATCTAGTGTTCTTCTTTTAGTCTATGCAATAGAAATGAAAAGATATTTTACTAACACCCTAAGCTTTTCATAAAACAAGAAATCCTTTCGTAAACACAACCAACAAGCATAGAAGTGGATGAACAATCAAAAGACCTAATCAAACTTTTGAAATTCCACTCAAATCAATCTCAAACCATAAAATTATCAAGCCACAAACATCAAATTCAGTAACACAAGTCTGATAAGCAGAACTAAAAGCAACAAAATACAATTTTTTGCAAAGAAAAATGAGGAAAAAAGGATTTGGAATGATGCCTACCTAGCACCGCACTTCTCAGGTGTTGACAGAGCTTTTCCTACATAGCACCGCTTCTCACCAACAGGTTACAGGTGGTGGCACCGCATACTGCCCACTTTGTTTAGGAAGTGGCACCATTTCTCATACACACTAGCATAGGCATGGTTCCCTGTAGATGACCAAAACACAAGAAGAATGATGGATCAAGTCAAAAAAAGACTAGATCAGGGCAAATATTGTTGAATTGAGTATGAAAACAGAGCATAAAAGATTGAAATAACTCAGATCTGAACAGATCTGGAAGTTTCAAACCCAAATGAAGCAAGTCAGAAAGTAGATTTGACTGAAGAGATTTAAAGAAGAAGGAGCCTAGATTCAGACAAGAGTTACAGACTGAGGAAGATCAGAACAACTGATATAACTATTCCCCAGTGGACTCGCCAGATTTGTTAGCTGGAATATTTCACCTCCTGCAGACAGCAAGGTGTTCCATTGGTCTGAATGGTTCAGATCTAGAACAAATAGAGGACAGAGGTTGAATACTCTCCCTAGACGCCGTAGATACCTAGAATGTAATGCTTCAATCATTACCCTGTGTACCTGCAATAAGCTTCAACATGCAAACATATCAAAACCACCAGAATATAATCTACTAATCTATGTTAGTGACTAAGGAATCTAACAACATACATGTGAAATCATACAACAACAATATATGTGGGACAGAAATCAACTTGCACTAAAGGAATATGAAGAAGTTTACAACCAAGCCTTAGTGTTGACATGCATCTCCATGAAACCAAACATTCTCATCCCCAAAAGCTCCTACTCTAGCTCTCTATGATCTCCCAAATGATCTTGGGTCAAGTGATCAATCCAACAGCATAACAATACCTTCAGAGTTCTCCCCCTCAACCATGGCCATAAGCTTGTATTTATAAGGCTTTAATGGATAGAGATGGTTGAGAGATTAGTGGGTGAGGTGGCCTTTAAGAGCCTAGGATGAGGGATCTCGAGCTCAACTGACCCACAACAGTAGGGATAAGGGAGGACACGAGGCTTATCATCTAGAAGCCTCAAGAAACTACTCTTTTCCCCTTTTTACCTAGGGTACCACATTTCTCCTTCAATGACAGAGTGGTTCTGGTAATAACTGCTTATGGACCAAAGGCCATAAGCGGTGGCACCGCTTGTGGGAAATAGGGGATGGGCGGTGCGAACAAGGGTACTGCTTCTGGATAAAGGGGAAAGCACGGTGCTGGGAATTTTCATAGAAGATTGATGATAACCATGAGTTTCCACTCCAAGAGCTGGGATTCAGGGCATGTAGGCATGTCAAAGTTCTTATCACATTATGGTGACAGGATTTTGGTCTAACACACTCACCAAACTTTTCCAAACTGGCACCGTGTGGGAGTATCAGACAGAATTTGAGAAACTAGCTAATCACATCGAGGGATTGCCTGATGCATTCTACCTAAGTTCTTTTATCAGTGGTCTGAAGGATTCCATACGATATGAGGTTAAAATGTTTTTCCCCAACACAATGATGGAAGCCCTAGCATTGGCTAAACTAGCAGAGGACAAGATCAGAGCTCAACAACGCTCCAAATCCACTCTTGTTCCATTCAGAGCTAGAACAAAAAATCCACCAGCTCCTAGAACCCCTCCTATCAAGCATTTGTCTGAAGTAGAGATGTGGGAACGTCGAGAAAAAGGATTTGTTATAATTGTGGCGAGAAATTCACTTGGGGACATAGATGTGTTGAGCAAAAGCTCTATCTCTTGGATGTGGATTCTCCACCCCACCTGAATTTTTTTATGATGATCAGGATCCAATAGATGATGATGGTGACATTCAACAACTTCCTACTCCAAACGACCAACCAGATATATCTCTCCATGCCTTAGCCAGAGTCACCACCCCACAAACCATGCGGGTCAGAGGGTTCTTCAAAAAACTCCCTCTTACAATACTCATTGATTCTGGTAGCACTCACAACTTCATCGACCCGAGGACTGCCAAATAGGCTGATTGTTTCATCCATCCTTGCTCCAGATTTGAAGTCATGATTTCCAATGGGGGCACCTTACCTTGCAAAGGGAAGTGTCATAATGTGCGCATATCTATGGGGGATTATAACTTGCCCTCTGACATGTTTTCCTTTCCCTTAGGAGGATGTGATGTAGTTTTGGGCCCTCAATAGTTACGCACACTTGGACCCATTTTATGGGATTTTGCTGAACTTTGGATGCAGTTTTCAATCAATGGTACCAAACACACATTGCGGGGATTACAACCAGGGTCTCTCAGCCTCATCAGTTTGCATCGAATGGAAAATATTATTAATAAAATTTCACATGGTGTCATCACTTAGCTCCATTTCATTCAAATGCAACCTTCAGTAGTCTCAACTACTCCATTAGATCTCCAACAAATTTTGGATCGATATGCATGTGTGTTTGCTGAGCCAGTGGAATTGCCACCTTCCCAACCCAAGGACTATCGTATTTTTCTCCTTCCTAGAAGCATCCCTCCCAGCATCAGGCCCTATCGCTACCCATTTCACCATGAGACAGAAATTGAGACGCTTGTTCGCGATTTATGGAAGCAAGGTGTTATTCGCCCTAGCACTAGTTCCTTCTCTTCACCGGTCCTTCTAGTCCAGAAAAAAGATGGTTCATGGCACCTTTGCATCGAATTTTGAGCACTTAATCACATCACAATCAAGGATAAGTTTCCAATTCCCATTATTGATGAGCTTCTAGATGAGCTCCATGGTGCTCATTTTTTCTCCAAGTTGGATATTCGTTCTAGGTATCACCAAATTTGGGTCCATGCAAATGATATCCCTGAAACAACTTTCCACACACATGATGGCCATTTTGAATTTTTGGTCATGCCATTTGGCCTCACAAATGCCCCTTCCATGCTCCATGCATCGATGAATAAAATATTTCGGCCCTACTTGTGAAACTTCATTCTGGTCTTTTTTGATGATATCCTCATCTATAGTAAAACCTGGGATGAGCATCTTCAACATCTGGATCTTGTACTGCAAATTTTTTGTGATCATCATCTCTGCGCCAAAAAATCTAAATGTGTTTTTGGGTAGAAGGAAGTAGAGTATCTCAGGCATATTGTTTCAGCACAAGGGGTTCATGTCGATCCTGCCAAAATCGATGCCATGAAAAATTGGCCACATCCTCAGACCTTGAAGATCCTTCATGGGTTTTTGGGAATTATTGGCCACTACTGCAAGTTTGTCAAGGATTATGGGAATATTTTAGCTCCATTAACAGCTCTACTGAAAAAGGATTCTTTTACATGGACACCTGCTGCTGAGTGTACATTTGAGAAATTGAAACAAGCTATGTGTACCACACCTATTCTAGCTATGCTTGATTTTTCCAAGCCCTTCACTATTGAGAGTGATGCTTGCGACAATGGACTTGGTGTTGTCCTCCTCCAAGATGAACATCCCATTGCGTTCACTAGAAAATCTGTGTCTGGTAAGAATTTAGCCACCTCTACATATGAGAAGGAAATGATGGCTATTTTGCATGTCATACAGAAGTGGCATCCATACCTCTTAGGGAATCATTTCTGCATCAAGACTGATCACCAGAGTCTGAAATATTTCCTGGAACAATGAGTCTCATCCCCAACACAACAAAAATGGGTTAGAAAGAATATGGGTTATGATTACGAGATCACTTACAAGAAGGGTAAGGAAAATATTGTGGCGGATGCTCTTTCCCGCACATTTGATGACCATGCTTCTCTTTCAGCTATTTCTATGCGTATTCCAAATTGGTTACAATCTGTTCAACAAGGCTATTTCAATGAATCTTCCTTATCTCAAATCATTCAACAGTTGGCCAGTAATCCTTCTCTTGTACTGCATTACTCTTGGGATGGTTCTTCACTGAGATATAAGGGTCGCTTGGTGCTTCCCTAGAGAACAAATATTCACCAGGCTGTCTTCTATGAACTCCATGCTTCTCCAGTGGCAGGGCACTCTGGGTTCCTCAAAACATATGAGTGGGCATGACGCAACTTCTTTTGGAAGGGAATGAAACAGGAAATTCAACATATGGTTACTGAATGTGATACCTTCTAGTGCCACAAGGGTGAAACTACACTCCTCCCCGGCTTGCTCGAACCCTTGCCCATCCCTACAAGGATTTGGACATATATTTCGATGGATTTCATAGACAGGCTCCTAAATCTGGAGGGAAGACAATAATATTGGTTGTGGTTGATCGGCTCTCCAAATATAGTCATTTTTGTGCTCTTAGCCATACATATACTGCCTCCTCAGTTGCACAAATTTTCATGGACCAGATATTCCGTCTTCATGCCATCCCTTCTTCCATTGTCTCAGACCGCAATGCAACTTTCACAAGTCATTTTTGGACCAAACTCTTTCGCCTCACTGGCACCAAACTGAAATTGAGTTCAGGATATCACCCATAAACAGATGATCAAATAGAAGTCACCAACAAATGCTTGGAAACTTATCTTCATTGCTTCACCTCTGAACAACAACATCAATGGGAAAAGTGGCTCCCTCTCACTGAATGGTGGTACAATACTTCCTACCATACTACATCTAAAATGACTCCATATGAAGCTGTTTATGGGAAGCCACCCCCCATGCACCTTCCATACACCCCCCATAGTTCACCAGTTCAGGCAGTTGACATGGTTCTTCAAAACCGTGATCATATTCTCCACATTCTGCAAGAGAATCTTCACATGGCAAGAAATCGCATGAAGCAACAAGCTGATAGACACCGGTCTAAGCACACCTTTCAAGTTGGTGATATGGTTTTTCTTAGCTTGCAACCTTACAAGCAATCCTCCCTAAAACTAAAAGGGCATCAGAAGCTGGCTCCAAAGTTCTATGGGCCATATAAAGTTCTTCAAAATATTGGGCTGGTTAAATGAGGCTTCCTCCTTCTTCTCGCATTTACCTATTCTTTCATGTATCTTGTCTCAAGAAAGTGATTAGCACCAACATCAGAGCACAAACTGTTTTACCAGAGCTGGATACGGAAGGATCCATCATTTTGGAACTGGAGGCCATCCTCAATAAGTGCACTTGTCAACTTCACTCTCGGGCCATAACAGAGGTCTTGATTTAGTGGCATGGCATGCAACTAGAGGATGCTACATGGGAACCGCTCCTTCAGATTCAACAGCAATTTCCACATCTAAAGCTTTGAGGACAAAGCTTTTTCTAAGAGGGAGGGGATTTTAAGAACCCGTGTCAACCCCACTCTTTATTTTGTTAGTATATTTTGTCAGATGCATATGCTTTGTAAGTTGTCCCATTAGCACAAATCATATGAGGACCTAAACAAATCATCGAAAAAAGGAACAAACAACTACAAAATCATGTTATTATTGAGTACCTCATAAAGTAGAAGAAATTACCAATTGGGGATTCGAGATGGGAAGATGAATCCTTCATATAGATGCATCCCAAGTGTTGAGGACAATGATTGTCTAAAGGGGAGGAGCATGTTAATTCCTAAATGTTGGGCACATTTCCTCCTATAGGGTGGCGCATTACCCCCTATGTTGTGGTGTATTACATATTATTAATTCAACGAGATCAAAGGTAAGTGCCATTGCATCATAGTTTATTCTTTTTGCATTATGCAAAGAACACACCAAATGGTTGTGATGAGTGTTATCAAATATGCACTACAGTGGAAGAAGCCACATCGGAAAAAACTTCCAGGTAAATGTAGGATTGCAAACCCTGTACACACCATTTAACTGTGACATTGTTAGCTGCGAATCCAAGTGAGCTACTATACGCCGAATTCAATGTGAAATGGCCTTCGAGATCAATTTGATTACGACACTATACTTGGCCACGTTATTGGTTTCTACACCGATGCATCTAATATCCATCTATTTATTTTGAACTTGGATCACTGTGATGCTTAGGGAAAGAAGTGAAATTGCTTATAAATATCATTAAGATTTTAATTATCTGATTACATGCATACAATTATCTAATGACTAAAAATATGCGCTTCAACATTTGATTCAACTATATCTGGCATGCCTGGTGATCGATTTGTCAATTTTTTGGTATGCAAGTATAGTATTTATTGACGATGGTTGCATAATTCAAGTGCTCTACATGCAAGATACTCTCCATGTTCTATGCATGCAATCAACAATGATTTTGCTTCAAGAGAAGATGTGTGGGTAAGCGCACTAAGCAGAAAAAAAACCACGCATAGGAAATCTAATCCAAAAGACGCCTCAACAAGTGAATGTGGGCATGAAAAGGGACTGTTTGGAGCACCGTTGAGCACCAGAATACATGCTCAAAGTATGGTAATATTGGGCAGAGGTTGGTATGGTGAGCCATGTCAAAATTCTTTCACCATAAGCAGAATGAGGCTGGAGCATTCCAAAAAGTTTTATTTTATAATTCTTGGATGATGTATAGAATTCATGCATATATTGTAAGCTGCAACATAGGCATATGTGGAGTCTGTTCATGTAGCTCATATTTCAATGAATTCAACATGGAGCAAGTGTTAATATTATTGTTTTCTCACTCAGTTACAAGAGACAGAGCAAGTGTTTCATTCACTCATTGACATGAGTGGGACTCCTGGGACTCCTCTCATCACTCATACATACTAAAGTAGATGAAAATGATTAAATAATATGTCAAATATCCCACTCGTCACTCATGCATACTAAAGTAGATGAAAATGATTAAATAATATGTCAAATATTCCACTCATCACTCATGGATACTAAAGAGGATGAAAATGATTAAATAATATGTCAAATATCCCACTTGTCACTGATGCATATTAAAGTAGACGAAGATAGATTAAATAATATGTCAAATTAATATTTGAAATGCCAAAACGGAATTTTATTTTACCATAATTTTTATACTTCTATATTTTATTTTTTACATGCATTTTCATTGAGTGCATGAAAAGACATACATAAAAAAACCTAACCTATATTAAAAAAACATTCATGTGTGGCTAGGTGATAGTAGTGACCTAGTTTACGACGATTGAAGCAAAAAAATCTGCATTGTGAGCCGACCATTTTTTTGAATTTATGCAGTGGATTTTGTTATAGATTTAGATGTTTTAATATTGAATCCCTTTTCCTTACAGAATTTGCAATACTTGATGATATTTATGTTCATTGGTTAAAATGCATTTTTTTTATTCTTTAGATATTCTTCCATAAAGTTGCATATGTCCACATTTTGAACCAATTTCACATCAATGTCTTTTACCTAATTTAGTACCCATGATCCTTTTGTTAAATTTCATGGAAACCAAATATGTAGAAATGTAAGGTAGTGTACTGTGATTGTCTGCATTATTTTTTATACTTCCGTCTCAAAGATACAATGCATTTCATATTGTGCAGGTTCAGTTGGAGACTCAGAGCCTCTAGGAGTAGGGGAGAAATAAGTAGTTTCTTATGTGGTTGAAACCATTGAACCATAAATTGTTTCAAATCTATATATCTATATATAATATATCTCCATAATGTGAGGTAGGGTAGCCCATATGTGGATCATCCAGATTGAGAGCCAGTATCCTCACGGGCTTCGGGTGTATATAGATGTTCTCATGCTCATTGGGGCAAGGTGTGTCTTATGTTTGTATTTAGAAGAAAAATAGGTCGACTAGAAATTTTAGGGAAGTGGGTGTTGCAAATGCTTATTTTAATATGGAACTTAGCAAAATATCAAATAAAAGGTATTATTATAATACCTGAACAATAAAAGATCAAATAAAAAGTATTATTGAACTATGTTTCATCTAGATGTCATCTTACTAAACCATGCGCGCCTTGCAAGTTTTATTATTTCTAGTATTTAGTGGGTGCAACTGAAAGCCACCCCACTTGATTGACAATGGGGGCCACACCTTTGATTACATGCATCGCACATGGAGAGCAACATCTGTGTGAGAAAACCACAACATATCATGCATAGCTCTTCAGCTAGCCAAGTGAAACCATAAATAGTCGCATAGCCCATTGAAAATTTTTGTAGTAACCAAGTAATTTCAACTGTTCATCAAGCACTCATTGAACAATTAGTTCAGAAAGAATTGGTGGCCACAATTACCATTTTTTGTTGGAATCCTGAACAACAAGCACCACCCACTGTGCTTTTTTTCATCGATATTCTTTTATCTGCATTATTGTTGGGGTAACGTTATATTGATAAGATAACTTCAAGGAGGTTGTAACAGGAGTGAGGTAGTGTATTTTTGAAGTTGGGGGAAATGCTTTGTTATATTCTAAAAGAACCGTATAGAAGTTTGGTCTCAAAATGGTTTACAAATGAATCCTCAGCTCATTTCCTGAAGCTCGTGGGATGATGCAACCAAATATGATTGAATCAATATAAATCCTAGTATGGACATGTATTTGATCGTCCCACGGTGAATGATGCATGGGAGGTAAGTCAGAAGGTGTATTCCATTTGGAGTAGGCAGAAGACGATTCCCATGGAGTAGGTAGAAGATGATTCCCATGAGAGCTACTAGGAATTTTTATTGTAGGCGCGTTGAGGGCATGTAAAAAACACTGAGGTAAGTAAGCTCGTTCCCTCATGTTTGCACTGACATTGTGAAGACACTGGAACCATGTCCACAAATAATATATTTAGATTCAAAATCTTGAAAATCCTGGCACCCCTCGCCCTATTCCAAAATAAATACTTTTATCAACACAATTTTTTATATGGCTATCTACATAATTTTTTATACAACTATCGACATTATTTTTTCAATTTCAAAAGTCAAGAAAATTTTTGCTCTGGTCGTGTAACAGGTTGGATTTAAAACTGAAACAACATTATAATTATGGTAATTTCAATATTTGAGTTTGCACTCTTTATTTTAAGATATTAACCATTGGATTTCATAAAATGACTACTCCATTTATTAAATAACTAAGGAGGCTTTCAACGGATTACTTAAAATAATATCACTAAATTGGGAGGATGAATAAAACTTGGAAAAACTGTAACAAATGTACATTGACAATTTAGTAATGAATATATCTTAACAAAAACTATATTTACATTCGATTCTGCACATCCAAGAAAAAATATTTTGAATGACTTACTCAATAATTTTGAAGGTGAAAAGGTTTCTTAGGAAGTGGGAAGATACACATATTTGCAAAATTATTGTTATAATGAAATATTGAAACAACTTACATTTATGTGATTGCAAATCCTCCAACCAGAAGATTTAATAAGCGGAAAATGCTATGACTAGAAGGATAAAAGAAAGTGCAGGAACAACCATCCCGGAATATAGCCAAGAGCATTTAAAAAGAGATAAGCATCCGAACCGAGCCGAGCCGATCTAGCCGACATATAGCTGAGAGAGAGCCAAAGCATCTAGCACCTAGAGAGAAAGCATCCCAACCAAGCCGAGAGCATTTAACAAGAGAAAAGAATCCCGACCCGATGGAGCTGATCCGAGCCGTTATCATCTGGTTTGTAGGGATACCCCTAATCAGAATCAGATGAACGTGGAAAATCCCAATAAGATATGATCATACCAATAAGCAACCACTCAAAAAAATCATAATCCAAAGCTACCATATTGGATCTGAAGATTCATATTACAGATACTCCGGCACTTTATGAGAATTGTAAGAAATGCTCTCAAATAGATTTGAAGTGGTGAAGACGTGATCGCAGTGAGTGGCGTCATGTTGCAGATCCTATGGCCCTTTATGATAATTGTAAGAAATGTTCTGAAATAGTTTTGAAGCGGTGGTAGCTAGAGGCAGTGGCAATGAGTACACTGAGAACACATGGAGGTGAACAAACGAAAAACATGCAGGAATCCAACGATCCAAACAAAATGAAACGTTAACAAAAATTCTATTATGGCTAACATTTAAGTTTTGCTAACTAATGTTATAGCATTAATGTATCAATTAGATCTCAATGATGTTTTGGTACTTTAATCCTAAGTTTGAAACATAATAAGTGAAACTGGCCTAGATTTGAGGCCAAATAAGAGGTATAAGTAGTTTATTGGTGGATATAATGGTTCAAACATTGTCATTGGTCGAGATAAGGGTGAGATATTGACTAAAAATGACATCTCCATAAAACCTTGGTTAAATAATTGGTTTCTGTGCAAAAAAAATGGTTTTTGTGCAAAGATTAATGTAAACGACGATAAGCCAATTCATAGAGTCCTTGCAGCCCAAGGGAAGGGACTAATAAGACAAGAAGATTCCAACTAAATTAGTTTATCAAATATATAAATTCAAATTCAAATAAATATGGCCACATACATTCCTTTCATTGCAAAACACATAACTCTAAAATCCAATATATCAATAAATACTTTCATCTAGAGCGTTTTTACTATTGAAATGAATTTAATGAATTATTTTTACAAATTTTAAATCTTCAAATTATTAAAACAATACCCAAATTTTACTATCAAAATTTATTTGATAACGTTTTACATTACATGCTGATCCAACCAGCAGTTGGCATGTGGTCAAACTTTGGCAAGGTCTAGTACTTCGACTGCTTCAACAGGTTTAGCATTGGCTTTGGCAAGTCAAAACCTCGACATAATCAACCATGACAGGTTTCATGCTCAACATACAACATATTGGCATGCCTTGTCGGCACCAATGGTTATCGAATATCGATATAATATCTCTGTCTTCTAGTCGTCTGCAATGGTTGAACTTCCAAACCGTTATAACTTATTGTAACTGAACGTAATAGGTAGTCATGCAAGCATCTCAACATTCTATATAAACATGTACATTATTATAACAAAGACCCAACCTTCACATAGAAGAAATAATAATATAAATTGGTTCGAATTCTTGCATATTATCTGTGTGCATGATTTCAGTTGATATAGTGTGTTCTCTGCTTTACTTGTTCTTTTTCTAAGTTTTTGTCATAATAGTACTCGACTCATTTAGTCAACTTTTGTCTCCAACATGCACCTAGGCACGAACTAGATCATTGGTATCAGAGATTGATCTTGTATAGAGCTTAAGTTACATTAGCACTTCCATCAAAATTATTTAACTTATGCATGTTCAAACACGCTCGCAAACTTAGCAACACAAGCATACCCTTCCTTTGAATTCATAAAATATGGCCAAAGAAGCATACAATAGACATGCAACTGATGAGACAGAACAAATCATAGAAAAATCACTGGATCATCAGTGGACCGAAATGTTCTCCCAGTTCAGCGAGATTCTCATGCGATTCACTTCGAACTCCGGGTAATCCTTGACACGAACTCATTCTGATAAAATCAACCCCTTCAAAGTGAAAATGAATATGGACATACCAAATATTGAAGGAAAGATTGACGTGGAATCCGTCGACAATTGGGTACAACAACTAGAATCATACTACTCCATGAATCAACTCTATGAAGAAAAAAGGATCACCATTGTGTCCTTAAAGATGTCGACCTCTGTACACTGCTGGTGGGAAAATATATTGACAAAAATGGAAAAAGAAGGCGACCCCATATACACATGGGTAAAAATTTTCAAGTATTTCCAAAAGGAGTTCTGCCCACCTAAGTATCGTGAACAACAATATGAGAAGTGGCAGCAGCTAAGGAAATGGAAATACTAGTATGTACAGAGTTATACTAACGATTTTTATCAACTCATAGCTATACTTGCTGTCCAAGAAGAAGAGAAATTGCTTGTCCTGAAGTACGTTAGTGGATTATCCCTTTACATTCATTAAGATATGTATTTTTTGACTGTTAGTATGCTTCTAGATGCATTTCATTGCGCCAACAATATTGATACTAAACAAAAAGGAAAATCATGTTTCGTGAACAAACCAATAGGTCAAATATCTGACAAGAAGTCACCAGCCGACTCCTACAATTTTAAGCACCCTTCTCAGCAGACTCCACCAAAGCCCGATCATCACAAGAATAATTTTTAGAAATACAAGAAGGATCGCAACAAACAAGCTGCTACCAGGAAATGGTGTGATTATCACAATTCAGCATGGCACGATACTTCATAATGAAAAGCTCGAAAGACATTTTTGGAAAAATTGTTGACATCCGACTCATTCGATAGAACCTTGGTAGAATCTGATCCAGATGCATAAACCCTCTTGGCTTCGAATTTGACCACTTCGACAACCTCTATTATCATCGATGAGGAGGAACAAGAGAATTTGTTCCATACACGAATATGGTTTCAACAAAATCCATTACATATGATTGTGGATAATGGTAGCCATAAGAACTTTGTTTTTGAATATCTTGTGAAGAAACGTAATCTTGTCACCACTCCACATCCTCAGCCTTACAATATCGGTTGGATGAAGGATGGACATGAGCTAAGGATCACATGCCAATGCAGACTCATGTACTTCAATAAGACTTTTGAAGATGAAGTAATCTGTGACGTGGAACCACTTTTTGTAGCTAACACCTTGTTTGGGAAACCTTACCTATGGGATTGACATGGTACATATTAGTCATGGCCTCAAAAGTTGATTGTCAAAATTTAGAATCAATGGTACGACATACTAGAGTGACAATCCACAACAACGGCTGCTATTATAACTTCCAAACAAACAAAGAAGCTTATCAATCATGATCATAAGCTCTCATTAATTATGATAAAGCCTCAACATTACAGGAATACTGTAGCAACAAGTCAACTCACTGACCAACACATCTCCCAACAACAATAGCATATTGACCACATTCTTTAGGAGTACCGAAACATATTTGAAGAGCCGAATGGAGTACCTTTGCATTGTCAGGTAAAACACTCCATTGAACTTATTTGTGTTTCTTCATTACCTAACGCATCTATTTACCGAAGATCCATTCTAAAAAACGAAGAGATTCTAAAGCAAATCTAGGATTTGATCAACAAAGTTCATATATGCCCCAACTCCTCTCCTTGTGGAAGTCCAGTCATCCTAGTTCCAAAGAAAGATGGGACTTGGCGCATGTGCATCGACTATCGGGCTCTCAACAAAATTTCAGTAAAGAACATATACCCTCTTTCAAGGATAGACAAACTTATTGACAGTTTGAAAGGTGCTAATTTCTTTACGAAGCTCGACCTCAGGTCAGGATATCATCAAATTCTGATTGAATCTACCGATGTATGGAAAATGACTTTCAAAACCAAGGAAGGATTGTTTGAATGGTTAGCCATGCCTTTCAACTAAACCAATACACTCGAAACCTTCATGAGATATATGGATGAACTTCTACGACCCTTCATTGGCAAGTGTGTAATTTACTATCTCGACGATATATTAATTTTTAGTTCGATCATGGAAATAACATGTTAGACAACTTCGACAAGTCTTCGACACTCTTGAGAAACATCGACTATATCTGAACATGGACAAATGCTCATTTGCGATGAACAAAATCAAATATTTGGGATATGTAATTGACTCTATAGGAATTCATGTCGGCCCAGACAAAGTACAAATCCTCAATACTAGCCCATTCCTCAAAACATTCATGAACTAAGAATTTTTCTTGGTTTGGATAATTTCTATCGACAGTTCATACTCAGCTTCATCCACATTGCATGGTCTTTGAATTAGTTGAATAAAGGAAATCCGAAAACAGTCTTCAAATGGAGGTCAACACAACAACAAGATTTTGAACAACTCAAAAACAAGCTTTCTACTGCACCAGTACTTGTGTTACCTGATTTGCATCATCCCTTAGAGATTGATATGGATGCATCAGACTATGCTCTTGGAGCAATGATTACTCAGTCAGGTCACTTGGTCACGTTTCATTCCGATACTTTCAACGATGCTGTTAGAAGGTATTCGATGTATGAAAAAGAACTGTATGCTATTGTCCAAGCTCATAAGCAATAGAGACACTATATTCTTGACAAGGAAATTGTCATCCTCACTTACCATGAACGTTATAGTTCACTCCTTCCCATTCGAAATTGCAGACAACTCATCAACTCAAGTGGATTAATTACCTACAACAATTCTATTTGGTGATTAAGTATCGGAAAGGCAAAGCCAATTTTGTAGTTGATTGTCTCAGCTAACCACCCATTACTCTACTATCTACAATGATTAGTGTGCATAGTTATGACACCACTACTTGGCCACAATTGTATTCAGTATACTGTGAGTTCTTCACAATTTATCGACATCTTCAGACCCACACATTTTCTACTACCAACTACTTCCTCAAGGACACCTTGCTATACAAGCTTGGATAGATTTGTGTACCGACCGATGAGCACCAAAAGAATCTCATTTGGGATGCACACTACAGCAAGACTGTAGGAAATTTTGGAGTCACAAAAACACTTGTTATCCTCCAAAAGTATGCTTACCATCCTTCACTTAAATTTGAAGTCAACAAGTACATTCGATCGTTCGTAGTTTGTGCCATTACTAAACCGTCGAATCAACGATAAGGACTGTACACACCCCTTCTATTTCCTAGTTGACGATGCAAATCTATTTATATGGAATAATTGATGGGATATCCTACTACCAAACATAAACATGACGTGTTCTTAGTAGTAGTTGACATATTCTCCAAGATGGTTATCCTTATACCATGCAAGAAGACTAAGACAACACAACAGAATGCTCAGCTCTTATTCAAACATGTATGGAAACATTGTGGCCTCCCAACGACCATTATTTCTGACAGAGATGCTATATTTGTCAGCAACTTTTGGCAAACTCTCTGGCAATAGCTCAACACGAGAATTATTTGTCGATAGCCTTCCATCCACAGATAGGAAAACAGACGAAATTTGTAAATCACTTGGTAGTACAACTGCTTTGCATGTACAACCATAAGCATCATCGAACATGGGATGACAACCTTCCATACATACAACACAACTACAATCGTGCTCAACACAGTTCTACAGGAAAGAGTTCATTTGAGATATGTTATGGATTTCAACTCTCAGCACCTATCGACTTGATCAGTTCCTCGACACATTCGAATGACATTGACTTCTAAGTAAGAGAAGTGGAGAAATAATTAAATTTTAGAGATCAAATCTACAACATCCAAAAACAAGCACAAGAAATGTTGCAATGAGCTAATGAAAAATCTAAGTCTCGACACGACAAGCATTGTATTCCTCATTCATTCCAAATTGGGGATCAGGTCTGGTTATATCTAAAGAAGGAGCGTTTCACCGATCCATAAAAAAATATGAAACCTTTGCGATATGTTCAATACAGTATCCTTAAACAGATTGGAGAAAAACTTGTCAACTCGACATTCCTACATTCCTTGTCCTACATCCAGTCTTTAATGTCAATCTACTTTGACCATACCATGCACCATTATTGGAACATAATGACTTGCAGAAAACATAACCCAAATACATCCATCCAGATGTTCTAGAAGCTCTTCTTTGTGACACCATTGTGGGACGACAGATACGCCATACAAGGACTAACTCTATTCCCTTGTTTCAAGTGTCTAAAGTTGGACAACTCCCTGCACAAAGAAAATGATACTTTGATACTGAAGTAGCCAACAATTTTCCTCACCTGAATGAATGCACAATGGATACTATTGTTTCTTAAGGAAGGAGGAATGATCCAACCAGCAGTTGGCATGTTGTCAAAATTCGAAAAATTTTAGCACTTCATCTAATTCGACTTCTTCAACAAGTTCTGCATCGACTTCGATAAGTTTGCACCTCGACACAATCGACCTTGATAGGTTTCATGCTCGACATACAACATCTTGGCATGCCTTGTCGGCACCAACGAATGTCGAATATCGACAGAAGATATCTATCTTCTAGTCATCTGCGACGATTGAACTTCCAAACCTTTATAACTTCTTGTAACTGAATGTAATGGGTAGTCACCCAAGCATCTCATCATTCTATATAAACATGTACATTATTGTAATAAAGACCCAACCTTCACAAAGAAGAAATAATAACAGAAATTGGTTTGAATTCTTGCATATTGTTTGTGCGCTGATTTCTGTCGATATAGTGTGTTCCCTTCTTTAATTTCCCTTTTTCTATGCTTCTTCCATAATAGTACTCAACTCATTCAATCGACTGTTGTCCCTAGCATGCACCAAGGCACGACTTGGATCACATGCTCTCTCCATTCTATATTTTCATGAAAACACTATGTTGCCAATTTCTATATTTTAACATGCAATTGTTGGTTTTAACATAATATATATATAAAAAAAATCAATTGATTGTTGGTTTTAACATATATAAACAAAAAATTGAACTAATTTTTACTGTTAGGAGGTGGAGGTGGAAGCTGCAAAATCTAGTGAAAAATTAAAATTTTTTGAATATACTATTCAAATCTTGGGACACAGTTGAAAGCATTGTCATCTTCTGGAGAATCTCTTTCTATTCGGACAACAAGAATAAGAAATGGTTTCAACCAGATAAGAAAGAAATATCTATCATTTTTACCAATAAAGCATCACCCAGGCCTACTCCCATCACACACTCCAAGCCTAAATCTAATGCTTCCTCTAAACTATTTAGTTGTGTCTTTCTTTATAGAAAGTAAAAGAGGAATCCATGGACATATTTTCCCCAAAAATCCATGCCTCGGATTTGTTGTTTATTTATTTTTATAAAATAAATTAACAATGAGTTTTCTTTTAGTTAATGAAATGTCCCACGATTAGTGATTTCTACAGTGACATACTAATTATATATATTGAAATTGTATTAGGCATTAGACTGAACTAGAGAGAAATTGGAAAGCATGGGTGGTTAAATTGTGTTTGTGAGATTATTGAAGTTGAAACTTTGGTGATTAACAAACCAACCATAATGCAATCCGTGGTTTTAATTGGTCTTCAATCCATCCCTTCAGAGTTTGTTCGACCTGTTAACAAAAGGACAAATTCATAAACTTTCCATGATCTAGATATGCTAGTTATATACTTATGTTTGTTAGCGTTGGATGAAACTCGTGAGAAAAATATGAAAGATATGAGAAGAGTCAACAATGAATGCATAATTTTAGAGGCTACTAGCAGAGACTTATTTTCTCTCACAAGAGTAAAATGAGGCATACAACAATCTCGACAGTGTTAAATATGAGCATTTTAATAATGATGGAAGGTAGGGGTGGTCTAATTTCTATTTTTGCATGCCATGGCCTTCCTCTTTCACAGATTTCAACATGTTATAAATATTAGTTAGCAGTTGTGAGGACTTTATATTTCCTAGAAATTAGGTTATTAGTTTTTTACTAGGATTAAGAAATCTGATTCAACTTGGCTCCGATACCAAATGCCAAAAGCTAATTATCTGATTCAGTTTTCTTTCTATAGATTAAGGTAAGAAATGTTTTTAGTCCCTACTATAGGAAAATACTATATGTTCCACTCTTTATAATTAATTGACAATAATATATCACCAAACATATTGTTTAATAAAGTTATAAAAAATTATATTATTTTTGAATATTTTTTATTATGCTTTATTTAAATATTTATTGGACATTAAATTCAGGTTTGACAATTTTTATCATTGGACCTATTAAAAAAATTACAAAAAAGGAAAACTTCATATACATTATGCTGTGCTTTACACAAATATCTATCTATAATAACTGCATCAATCTCACATATTTAGATTCTTGAAATAATGAAAATAATGAAAATTGACAAGTGTACTCAGTGATAGCTCCGACTGCACATGTGTATTGAATGATACCTCATATTATGAGCTTGACATGCATCTTTTGTAGACACACATAATGTCGTCCTTTTCTCATGAGTCTTTGTTATGCTTTTTAGGAATAAGTGTTTGGATTCTCTGGTTTTTTAGAATGGTTGCAACTACAAGTCGATAGAGACCCTCATTAAATGGGATCTTAGCAATCCCATGAAGAGACCCTCGGGTTTCTTCTTATGCTCATGATTTATGTTGTTTCTGTCCATTTCTAAAAAATGAATAATCTGACCTGTCTATACAGGAGTGATGATAAAATCCTGGAATACAATAGGATTGTGACTTTATTTCCCATGGTTTGATGACGGGGATACGCCTTTGAGCTAAGAGGATACCCCATTGCTGAATCTATTCTTGACGGAAGTATCTATGACTGAATGTATATGATGATCTTTGATTCAATAGAATAACAGGATCTGGTATTTTTTCCTCTGAAAAAACTACAAGTCGATAGAATCCTCACACTCCATGCAACCCTGTAGATGTCATATGCATTAATTTTTTAATGTTTATTGCCTCCTTTGGCCTTGCACTTCTACTTCTTTGGGTTCTTCGAAGATGTTTGGAAGGGGATTTCACTGGTGCTTCCTTGGTAGTGACTACTTTAGTTTTCTTGAATATTGACAACTTCTCCATGGGCTTCTAGGCTTCTTTTGATTTTAGGTGAGCTTGTAGTTGTCATGATTCATTTTTTTTTATATTGGAGTTGCAGAGGTCGGGATTGATCTTACTAATCAATGGAGTTTACTAGAATGTTTAAATATTATACTTAGATCTTCTATGTAGATTGTCTAATTTGAATAGCTGACGTTTCTTATCACATATGTAACACCCCTAGTTTAAAACCCCATTTATTTTGTAATTATAATTTTGTAAAAGACGATGAGTTCCTATTAGCAAGAACTCATGATGTATCTCCTTATTAATATAAAATGTGCTAGAGTCAACACGTTGTTGTTAGGGAAAATGTATTCCTATGACTGGGGTATGAGGTCAACAATGTACTAGGTTTACCTATCGGACTATAACAAGATGCATTTGAATTCATATCCAACTTGCATGCTAAAAGAGAATGGAACATAGTTTTATGGATAGAAGAAGCATACCTTATTTCAAAGGTTGATCCTAGCTTCAACTTCTTCCCAATCTATCCCTTGATCTACTGCTCCAATACCTGAAAAAGGAAGGCTACCCTTCTCAAACCACTTTCAAATATTACAAATTAGAGATATGAAAAAAGAATAGGATTGAAACTTAATGTAATATCACAATTATGGAAAGAACTCATTAATAACTAAATAATTCACATCGAAGATTTGGAAGGAAATGCATCTCTTTATTAATAGAAATATTGAACCAAACACATTCACCTTAGTTTGATTTGATCATCTTGAAACCTGATTCTGGGTCCTCTTTCTCCTCTTCTTTAAGAGAAATCCTACAGCATAAATTTATCTCTATAATGGTCCCCCTTTCCTCTATCCTCTCTCATCTTTTTATGGTCACTTGAGAGGAGAAGTTATGGGACTAGGGAATTTAGGGAAGGTAGGGTGGCTACCATATAGACCACAACCACCTCATAATTAATTTTCTTTTTTATTTTTAACGAATTTTTAAGGTACACGTGAGTGAAAAAGGGGAAATTGCGTGTAACATGCAATTTTCCTTGAGGAAACTCATGTGTACAACTTTTTAGATCAAACACGATTGTTCTATGGAAAACTTTCATGTAACACGTGAATTGTTAGAATGAAAGTTGTGTGTAATCCCTATACTCATTCACAGGAGTATCAACAGTAGAGTAAAAATTAGGTGGTCTAGACCAAATCCTTCTATATCCACAACGATCTTCAATCAAACTTGTCATTTTGTGCAACGAAACACTTAGTATCATCACTGGGACAAAGAAGTTTCATTTTGAGGTATAACAGAGGCATCTTACAACTTAACATGAGCCTTTTCTTGGCTACTGGAAGAAGACATAAATGAAACTAATGATAGTATAGAAGCTCTTGAATCTGTCTTCAATCAAGTTGAAATAACCTTGGAAGCCAAAGAAAGCAGCTAAAGGAAGAAGTCTCTAACGCAAAAACGAATTTGTAAAAACTAAAATCAGATCATCACATGAAAATTTAATAAGTGAGAAGAAAGTGAGGGGAAGACAACAATGCATAAAGTCCCTTTTCCATTGATGCCACAGGGGGGGGAAAGTTAAGATACGGTGAGCAAGAGAAAATATGAACTGAAGATGATCCCAATGAAAGGGGGAGCATTGATAGGGGGAGCCTAATTGTGCTGACATCAATGAAAAAGGGGGATATATTTTCATTGATGTCAAATACACATATTTAAATGATAAATGTGGAATTGATGCTCCTGAATGTTTTTGTATGTGTGTCTTTATAATTATGAATATGCATGCAAGTTTTAGATTGGTTGCATTTGTGCACCTACTTATGTACATAAAATAATAATTGTAAATAGCCATAAGTATGAGACTTGTGAATTATGTGTGAAAAAATACCACATAAGTAGTGGAATATGTGTGTCTTAAATTACAAATATGAATTACAAATGTGGAATGCCAAAGCAAATATTAAACTTGTCAGAGATGGAATCCAGTGGGACGATATATGAAGTAAACATAATTCATAAGTGGACACATCTCTTGAGTCAAGAAGGTTATAAATAGGAAAGAGGTGATCATTGTGAAGTAAACTTTTGGAATATGAAGATCTAACTATTTTACAACCTTCAGAGTCTTCATTTTTAGGGGTATCAATGGATTGTTGATCGCAGATGAATATTATTTTGAAGCAGAGATGCAGTGCAAGATGAGAGGCACTAGTTGATAGGATACCCAAAGTATGGATGTGTGAACAGTAAGTATAATTGTGTATATCAATTTTTTATCTTCACACATCATATTTTGAAGAAAGGTATGACACGAAAATATGCATATTTACTTTGAATAAAGGTATGACGTGAAATACATAGACATTTTTTGAAGAAAGGTTCGATGTGAAATACATGGGCATATTTTGAAGAAAGGTTTGACAAAAAAAGATGCAGATGTACTTTGTACAAAGGTCTGACATGAATACACACATATGTATTTTGAAGAAAGGTCTTACACAGATATTCAGGCACAAACTCACAGACGCAAATATGAACTTTTTGGGGCAACTATCTAACGCAAATACAAAGATGCAGATCAAGGATTGCAATAGTTGTGTAACATGAAGAGGAAAATGCAAATCAGAATATTTTGGGGAACTGGATTACGCATATATGCATATGGAGAAAAAAATAATTTAGTAGTTGTGTATTTTGAAGGAAGAATATTCACTACTTTCTATACACTCACATTTCATATCAAGGAGGAAAGATTGAGCAAGGATCATGGGGCTCAAAATTCCTTCTAGTGGGTGTTGGAGAACTATTAGGGTGAAACAACATCCTTTCTATGGGTGTAGATAAAATTAAGGGGATCATGATCTCCTTCCAGTGGGTGTTGGAGAACAAAAGGAGGTTTCCACTTCCACACCTTGAGAGCACAATTCTTTTGTAGATCGAATCTTGAAGGCGCAAGTTGTAGTTTGTGTGACAAGGTTGATATCTGTTCAGGTTGGTGCCTAGAGATCGTAAGTTGAAGCTTACACAGATAGAATTTGTTGCAGGTTGGTTCCTGTAAAATGCAAGTTGTACTTGATATCAAGTGAAAATATGAATGACTGGGTGCTCATGGTTGAAGATTGTAACCTCCCATTGATGTAACTTTTCATACACACACACACACACACACACACACACACATATACATTTGTTCCCATATATTTGTGCACTTTCTTTTGATTGATGTGATTGTTTTTAAAATCTAAAAATCTGCATATTTTGGACATATCCACTATATTAATAATTCAATGCCCCCCCTCCAAGTAATAACTTAATACCAACATTGATATACAAATTTCTGAAGATGCAGATCACAGATTGCAGAAGTGACAAAGTACATAGTGCAGGATATTGTAGATCTTAAAATGAGGTAGATCGCAGAAGTGCATAAATATTGATATTACAGGAGAATATGTCATATATCGTAGATCATTGAGACATAGATATCAGAAGACAAAGATGTAGATCAGAAAATACACATATTACATTTATCTTACAAACTTATTCTTTTTAGGGAGGAGGAAGGGGCAAGGAAAGGGATATGTAGCTCCCTTCAAGTTGGTGTTGCAAATGAAAAGGGATTCAATGCTTCCATATAAGTGGTACTAGAGAATTCAAATGGATTTGGTTCTTCCATTTAGTTGGTGCTGAAGAATACAGAAAATGGGAGTCATTGCTTCCATTCAGTTAGTGTTGAAAAACACGAAAGGAGATTGCATTCTTCAATTAGATTGGTGTTTCACTACATTAAGTTGGAGTTTTCAAAAATAGGACTGATATCTATTCATCTCGGTGCATGAAATACAAAATTTGGTTCTTTCCCAGTAGATAGATGTCCTTATAGGTTAGCGCATGTAGTCTGCGAGTTGGCTCTTCCAATCGGGTTGATTCCTAATTGATTTGGTGCTCACATATTGAATATTGGTATCTCTTATTCATGTAATCAATAGTTTATATATAGACATACATATAAAATTATTCCACATATTTTTTGTGCAACTTGCCGACTATATAGTTGTCATTGATGTCAAAGGTGTTCACGAATGACAAAGGAAGAACCAATGGATATGGTGGTAGACTGAAGGTTGCAGGTATCCATAATAACAAAGGAATAACCCTATTATAGGTTGTAGGTTGCAAGGTGAATGACAAACGAATAAACCTATAGCAATTTGAACGGCTAAAGATCGATCATCCAATGTTGTTGCTGAAAGAACTATCACAGAGGATTTACGCAAATAAATCATGCAGATCCACAAAGTCATGGTGAGATTTGAACTCAAATCAATGGTCAGGAAGCACCCCACACGAGATCCAACGGCTGAGGATCAGTTCCACAAAATATAGGTGGGAGGATGTAGTTCTGTAAAATATCAATATCAGACATCTAATATTAGTTCCACCAAACAATATCAACGGCACAGAATAAAAATACGGAAAGAGAAATGCATTTAACGTTTATGAACCCGAAAATCCGCATCCCACAATTTGGAAATCAACGGTCAGGAAAGCACCCACAAAAGACCAATGGTGTAGAATTTTTGTTGCAGAACATCAAGATACGATTTTGGGAAATGTTACATCCTGCATCCCGCAATCTGGAGAGATTGGACACCTGAAGTTAGTTTCGCTAAAAAAAATCAACGGTTCGGAAAAGGAAGTGCAGAAATAAGTTTGAGGAAAGTCGAGATACGATTTTGGGAAATGTTACATCCCGCATCCTGCATCTCGCAAATATGAAGATCGATGCTCATGGAGAAGCCCGATGAAGATTATTGTAATCTCACAGATCACATAAGGTTACTAATAATACTCACTAAAACATATATAAATATAAAATAGAGAGAAGAGATAAGAACAAATAGGTGAATAAACAGATTATATTATACAAATGAGTCCATACAACGTAGAGAACTGAACTAAGTTCTCATTTGGCTCAACAGCCTAATATATATGATTACAGACCGGTTACAAAATAACTACCTGTTGGTTCGGTGAACTTACATGACCTTAGGTGGCCGACCTAATCTCTTAGTTTAGTCGGCCAACCGACTTAGTCGGCTGATCAACTAAGTTGACCTATTGAATTAGTCGGCTAATCGACTAAGTCGGCTATCGTTCAAGTTGAATTATCGACTTGCTCCTTCTACATCTCCCCCACGAACAAAACGTTTCTTCGTCCCGAAGAAACAGGGAGGTACAAAATTCTTGCTAGCCTTGAATAGTTATTGCGGTGGGCTGTGAAGTCTGATGGTCAGTCTTTTCTGTACGTAGACTTATACAATGGCTGGGGCTATGACTGCGAGGTGATGTTGGAAATATGTCCAACTCTACAAAATTTTCTGGATGTCAATGGTGAGTGTGGTCAAGCCTAATAAGATCAACATCTTTTCTGAGATGGAGACTTCATCTATTCTCTCCATGTTGAGACCCATGAACTAGTCCTTCTCCTCTATAGTTTCGACAAGTCATTTCATCTGCGAGCAGATGATGTTGACTTTCTCTAAGTTAGGGAGAGCTTGTTGCACCCACTGATGTGCTTCCCTTTCTAATTTCTATAGTTTGGCAGTTTCAAGCACTATCTGTTCTTCTATTGTCGTTCTGAGTGCTTCTTCAGTGGTTTTTCTGCTCTCTAGTGCCTGAATCCCTTGTCGAGTCTGTTGAGTCTACTGATAGACCTTCCCATAGTAATTAGGCCAATCTCTTAGTATTTCTTCAGTCATGATAGACTCCTCCATATGATCCTGTAGCACTTTATAAGCTTCAGAAAACGCAGTGTGCAGTGCCAGTAGGAGTCGGGTAGTTTCTTCTTTTTATTCTTCCTTGGTCTCCTGAATGTGGGTTTGGAGGGCCGACACCATGCTCTCAAATAGATGATATGCCCTTTCGAGCGGTTTGTCTATGTTGACCTCTATGGGGCCCGGCATGACGGATTGAGCCAAATTCCTGCATTTGTCAAGGAACTCGACAACGAAACCAATGTTGTAATCTCACATATCACATAAGGTTACTAATAATACACACTAAAACATATATAAATATAAAACAGAGACAAGAGATAAGAACAAATAGGTGAATACACATATTATATTATACAAATGAGTCCAGACAACACAGAGAACTGAACTGAGTTCTCATCTAGCTCAACAGCCTAATATATATGATTACAGACCGGTTACAAAATAACTACCTATCGGTTCGGTGAACCAACACGGCCTTAGGTGGCCAACCTAATCTCTTAGTTTAGTCGGCCGACCGACTTAGTCGGCTGATCAACTAAGTCGGCCCATCAACTTAGTCGGCTAATCGACTAAGTCAGCTATCGTTCAAGTCAACTTATCGATTTGCTCCTTCTACAAAGATCAATGATGGGGAATCATTGAAACATGAACTTGGTGCAGAAACATGATTTCAATGGGAAATATGTAGAGTAGATCAACGGTTCAGAGAGATTCGAACATAAGATCAATGATCCGTATTTTATTTGGAGAAGAAGATTACAGAAGCACCAGAAAACGATAAACAGGGCTATGGAAATGAATTATGAGTTGTGAGGAGAACAAAATGGTACATTTGCTGAAATGATGCGATGGTTGAAAGAGAAGGTGATGAAGAGGCATGTCTGTAAGTAAACAATCACGATCCAAAATGAAAGAACACAACTATGGAAAGATGCGTTGGTAGTTCATAGGTAAAAGGTATTTATTCAATGAATGTGTAAACAATGAAGGGTCCCTGTTAGCAAGTTTGATAGAGTCCAAAGGGAATAGTTTTTCAACTATTTTAAAAGACCGAGTAAATCAGTTTAGGGTGGTAGGGTGGTGCTAGGGCAGGCCACTGGTCTACAAGGGGTCAAATCCTCCTTCTAGTCATAGCTGGAGCACAGGGTGCCGTAGCATTCTAATCTGTTAAAGTAGGCATAAAACCATAGGGGTGTTGTAGAATCCTTGTATGTAGTTGCAGGAAAAATATGTGGTGTATATACATCCTTTCTATTGCAGTAGATAAATAATTTTTCAAATTCATCTTATTAATGAGTTTGTGTTGGTGGTTTTCTCTTTTGAGGTTTCCATGATAAATATGTGTCTTGATTGTTGATTCTGTGTGTTTTAAAAGTAAAATATGACAATAATAATTCACCCCTCCTCTTAGTATTGCGGGATAAACCAACAATTGGTATCAGAGAATGTTCCTTCACAACATTTTAACCACTGAAAGGAATATCCCATCAGATAATTACAATGGATCAACAAGAAGGATTGGCCACTAACAAACCTCCACTATTTACTGGGGAAAATTATGCTTATTGGAGTGTAAGAATGAGGTGTCATCTGATGTCCCTAGGATGGAAGGTTTGGGAAGCAACAAAAAAAGAGCTTAAAATAGGAAACCTATACCCTATAGACACAGTTTAACTAGGTGAATATTAAGGTAATGTCAAATCCCTAAACGCAATTTTAAGTGGTTTAACAAACTCGGTATTTACTGAATTTATGCAATGCACATCTGCCAAACAAGATTGGGACAAATTGAAAATTATCTATAAAGGAGAATCCAAGGTCAAAGAATCCAAAATTCAAACATATAAAGGCAAATTTGAAAGTATCAAAATGAAATAAGAAGAGAATGTTGGTGAATAAATCCTTCATGTGGATGAAGTTATTAATGCGATCAGAGGGCTTGGAGGAAAATTAAAAGAAAAAGAAGTGGTAAGCAAGGTACTAAGAACATTACCAATGAGGTATGACCTAAAGGTATCCACCTTAGAAGAATGATATGATATTAAAAATGTAAAAATGGATGAGCTACATGGAATTATCACTGCATATGATATGAGAATAGGTCAAAATGGATCCTCAAGAAAAGAAGCAGTTTTTAAAGCCTCCATAAAAAATCAATCAGAAAACCTAAATGATGAGGAAGCTTTATTCATTAATAAACTTGAAAGAGGGAGTGGAAAATACAAAGGGAATTTACCTTTAAAGTGTTTTAATTATGGAAGGATTGGAAATTTTTCCTCTAAGTGCACCTACACTAAACAAGAGGAGAATGAAGAAAAGGAAACCTCAAAGTTCAAAATGGGTAAATCAGGAAATAAGAAAAAACACCATGGGAAAAATAAAATTGTTTACACCATGGAAGACAATGAATATTCAGATGGAAGTGAAGTTGAAGAAACTGAATTTCTATTCATGGGCCTAGATACTCAAGCCTTGAGTAGTGACTCAGATATGGAAGTAGAAGTAGACCTAAGAGTTGAACTTGTTAGCGCCCTTGAAGAACTTGAGAAATGTAGGAAAAATAACAGATAGTCAAATATTCTCATTAGTAAGTTAGAATCTCAACTTCTAGATGCCAAAAAGGTTGGTGAGGAACTAAATATACAACTCAAAAGGATAATACAAGAGTATGAAAATCTTGCAGAAGAAATCATGCAATTCAAAAAAAGGCTTGATGAAGAATCTATCAAGTAAAAGTTTGAGAATAGCTCAAGGATTCTAGATGATATTTTGAGTATCCAAATACCGTCAAGTGATAGGTATGGGTTGGGGTTCGTCAAAGAGAAGAAGCCAGATATTTTTCCTGTCATCAATCAAGAAGGAAGTAAGAAAAGCTATGCTGAAGTACTAATGACTCCAGCTAAAAAGGAAGGACGCAAGAAAGCAGGCTTAATCTATTAGGATTAAAATAAAAATAATATAGAACCAAAGAAACCAAATAGATATCTTTAGATCTTCTTAGGTCACTGCTATTCATGTAATAATTTTGGTCATAAAGCATTAAATTGCAGAACTGAAAGAAAGGTTTCTAAGTACAAGAAGAAGTCATCAAGTAATAAGTCGAAAGGAAATAAGAATATTTTTATACTACTTCAAAAATATGACATAGAATGTTATAAGTGTAATAACCATGGACATATGGAAAGAGATTGTAAGCTGAAGACTCCTACAAGAAATGCTATTGGAATCAAATCTTAAAACACCCAACAAAGGAGATATTGGAGAGAAAAGGAAGAAAAAGAAACTTCCACGATTTCTTTATGTGCAACCGAAAACCAAAACTTATGGCACTTGGACAGTGGTTTTTCAAAACATATGACTAGTGACCCACGCAAATTCATAACACTGAAGGATAATAAGAGAAAATTTACTTTTGGAGACAACCTGTCCTCCAAAATAAATAGCAAAGGAACAACAGTTGTCAACGGTAAGATCAAAGAAGCAAATGTTTTGTTGGTTGAAAACCTCAAGCCTAATCTTCTTAGTGTAAGTCAAACATGCGACCAAGGACACATTTGTATCTTTGACTTAGAAAAATGTGAAATCAAGAACAAGAAATCAGGAAAGGTTGTTGGCATTGCCAGAAGAAATACAAACAATGTAGATATATTGGAAAATGAGAACCAAGGTTACTTAAGTATGGTTGATGAAAGTTGTCTATGGCACAGAAGGTTGGGACATTTAAGTTTTGACAACCTTGCCAAAATAAGCACGAAGGAAGCTGCAAAAGATCTACCTAAAATTATAGGTCCTCTAAACTCTGTGTGTAGACATTGTCAACATGGGAAGCAAACTAGAGCCAGTTTTAAAATAAAAGAACATATGACCTCACACCCTCTAGAAATAATACACACAAACCTTTGTGGACCAACCAGAACTAAAATTCTACAAGGATATCACTATTTCATGTTGCTCATTGATTATTACACAAGGATGACCTGGGTGGCATTTCTCAAAGAAAAATCAGAAGCTTTTGAAAATTTTAAAATCTTCAAAGCAATGGGTGAAAATGAGTCTGGTATGAAAATCAAGTGTCTTAGATAAGATAATGGGGGGGAATTTACTTCCAATGAATTCTGTGAATATCATGGAATTAAGAGACAATTTTCAGCTACAAAAACTCCTCAACATAATGGGGTAGTTGAAAGGAAAAACAAAACAGTCCAAGAAGCTGCCAGAACAACGCTTAATGAAGCAAAACTGTCAGCTTCATTTTGGAGAGAAGTTGTATACACATCAGCCTACACAGTTAACAAAGGGAAACTCAGAGTAAATAAAGATAAGACCCCCTATGAATTGTGGTATGGAAGACCAGCCTCAGTCAAATATTTTAAAGTGTTTGGAAGTAGCTGTTACATCAAAAGAAATGAGGATGACCTTGGAAAGTTTGACAATTGACTCTAGGATTGATGAAGGAATATTTCTAGGATATTCATCCACCAAAAAGGAATATAGGTGTTTCAACAAAAGGTTACATAAATTTGTAGAAAGTGTGATGTGAAAGTAGATGATGAAAAACCAATGAAAGGTAAAAAGCTTGACAGTATTGAAAATACATATGATGATAAAACAAAAGACTTACAAAAGCACGAGAGAATACATAATGAAGAATAAAACAAAGAGAAGGAAGATACATAGGAAGATGATGAAGACTTTCCTAGACTTGACACTAAAACTTCTTCTAGAAGGATACAAAAGGATCATCCACAGTCACAGATCATGGGTGATAAAAATGCTGGAGTCAAAACAAGAAGACAACTACTAGATATGGAACAAGCCCTACTCTCAATAGTGGAACCCAAGAACTTTACAGAAGCCAACAAAAGTGATGAATGGGTCAAAGCCATGAATGAATAGCTAGATCAGATTGAGAAAAATGAGACCTAGGAACTTGTCCCAAGACCTGAAGATAAGAACATTGTAGGAACCAAATGGATTTTCAAAAACAAGTTCAATCAAGATGGACAAGTAATAAGGAACAAAGTAAGATTGAGTTGTAAGGGGTATGCCGAAGTGGAAGTTATTGATTTTGAAGAAACTGATTCTCTTGTAGCTCGACTTGAAGCAATCATAATGTTTTTAGCACTGTCATGCCATAAAAATTTCAAAGTATATCAAATGGATGTCAAGTCTGCATTCCTAATGGAAAACTAGAATAAGAAGTATATATTGAACAACCTGAAGGGTTTCTCTTGCCAGAGAACAAAGACTATGTATGTAAACTAAAGAAGGCTCTCTATGGTCTCAAACAAGATCCAAGAGCGTGGTTTTCAAGATTAGACAGTTACTTAAAACAACAAGGCTTTAAAAGAGGAGCCATTGAAAGTAATATTTACCTAAAGATCAAAGATAAAAATATGATCATTGTTGTTGTCTATGTGGATGATATCATATTTGGGGGCAATATTCAAATCCTAAGTGTATATTTTTCTTCTAAAATGAAGAACGAATTTGAAATGTCAATGTTGGGTGAATTGACATTCTTCTTGGGATTACAAGTGTACCAAATAGATGAAGGAATTTTCATATCTCAAACTAAGTACATCAAAGATATGTTGAAAAAGTTTGAAATGGAAGATTCCAAACATGTTGGTACTCCTATGGTCACTGGTTTCAAGTTAAGTAAGGATTATGAATCTTTGGAAGTAGATAATACCATGTTTAGATCCATGATTGGCAGTCTACTATATGTGACAACCACAAGATCAAATGCGATGCAAGTTGTTGGATTGGTAGCTAGATTCCAATCAGCTCCCAAGGAAACACATGTAACAATAGTAAAAAGGATTTTAAAATATCTAAAGGGTACTATGGAGTATGGTTTATGGTATCCGAAAGGACAAGACTTTACCATGAAGGCTTTTACTGATACAGATTGGGAAGGAAGTGTTGACGATCGAAAGAGTACTAGTGGAGCAGCATTTTCTGGGAAATTGTTTAGTGTCATGGTCAAGAAAAAAACTATCCTCCATCTCACTCTCTACAGCAGAAGCAGAATATATTGCCGCCACCTCATGTTGCACTCAGGTTATTTGGATGAGACAAACCCTAGAAGATCTACTTGTAAAATATGAACATCCAATAGTGATCAAATGTGATAACACTAGTGCCATAAATATGTCTAAAAATCCTATCATGCATTCTAAGACAAAAAAGATACCAATCAAATATCACTATCTAAGAGAACATGTATTTCAAAAAGCTGTCGAATTAGAATAATTTGACACAAAAGAGCAGATTGCTGACATTTTCACCAAACCACTACCTAAGGAAGCCTTTGAGAGTCTTAGACAGAAAATGGGAGTAATTCTGTTATAAAAGTACTAAGAGGAGAAAGCTCAATCTCAGGGGAAGAATTGCTAACAAGGGGATCTGTCAGACAGAAAGGTTCCTTTGTCATTGTTGTCAAAGGGGGAAAATGTTTAGAGGTTTCCATCAATGCCAAAGGGGGATGTTGTTGACTATATAGTTGTCATTGATTTCAAAGGTGTTCACGAATGACAAAGGAAGAACCAGTGGATATGGTGGCAGACTGAAGGTTGCAGGTATCTAGAATAACAAAGGAATAACCCTGTTACATGTTGCAGGTTGCAAGGTGAATGAAAAATGAATAACCCTATAGAAAGTTGAATGACTAAAGATTGATCATCCAATGTTGTTGCTGAAAAAACTATCATAGAGGATTTACGCAAAGAAATTGTGCAAATTTGCAAAGTCATGGTGAGATCCGAACTCAAATCAATGGTCAAGAAGCATCCCATACGAGATCCAACGGCTAAGGATCAGTTTCTCAAAAAATAGGCAGGAGGATGTAGTTCCGCAAAAGATCAAGATTAGATGGCTAAGATTAGTTCCTCCAAACAAGATCAACGGTGCAGAAGAAAAATGTGGAAAGAGAATTGCGTTTAAAGTTTCTATGAACCCGTAAATCTGCATCCCACAATTTGGAAATTGACGGCGAGGAAAACATTCACAAAAGATAAACGGTGCATAATTGTTGTTGTGGAATGTCAAGATACAATTTTGGGAAATGTTACATCGCGAATCTCGGATCCCACAATCTGGACAGATCGGATGACTGAATTTAATTCGGCTAAAATAAATCAACGGTTCAGAAAAAGAAGCGCGGAAAGAAGTTTGTGGAAATTCGAGATACAATTTTGGGAAATGTTACATCTCACATCCCACAAATCTAAAGATCGACGCTCATGGAGAATCCCAATGAATATCAATGGTGGGTAATCATTGAAATAGGAACTTGGTGCGAAAACACGATTTCAATAGGAGATTTGTAGAGTAGATCAACGGTTCGAAGAGATTCGAACATAAGATCAATGGTCCAGACTGTATCTGGAGAAGAAGATTATGGAAGCACTAGAAAACCATAAACATGGTCGTGGAAATGAATTTTGAGGATTGAGGAGAATGAAATGTTACATTTGCTGAAATGATGTGATGGTTGAAAGAGTAGGTGATGAAGAGGTATGTCTCTAAGTAAACAGTCACGATCCAAAACGAAAGAACGAAGCTATGGAAAGATGCGTTGGTAGGTAATAGGTCAAAGGTATTTATTGAATGAATGTGTAAAGAATGAAGGGTCTCTATTAGCAAGTCTTATAGAGTCCAAAGGAAATAGTTTTTCAACTATTCTAAAATACTGAGTAAATCAGTATAGGGTGGCAGGGTGGTGCTAGGGTAGGCCACTGGTCTATAGGGGGTCGAAGCCTCCTTCTAGTCATAGCTGGAGAACAGGGTGTCGTAGCATCCTTGTCTGTTAAAGTAGGCATAAAACCATAGGGGTGTTGTAGCATCCTTTTCTGTTAAAGTAGGCATAAAACCATAGGGGTGTTGTAGCATCCTTGTCTGTAGTTGCAAGAAAAATATAGGGTGTATATACATCCTTTCTGTTGCAGTAGATAAAAAATTTTGTAAATTCATCTTATTAATGAGTTTGTGTTAGGGTTTTCTCTTTTGAGGTTTCCATGATAAATATGTGTCTTGATTTTTTATGATGTGTGTTTTAAAAGTAAAAAATGACAATACTGATTCACCCCCCCTCTCATTATTGCGGGTAAACCAACACAACTATTTCCATTACTATTCTTGGTAGAAAAAGTTTTGAAGTATATTTTTTGTTAAATGAAAATATGTGTAATCTATGCTTATATTGATTCACCCCCCTATCAATATAAATAAGAATTCAACAATTGTTATTAGATCTAGTTTCTTTAGTAACCCTTTAACCATTGGAATATAAATTGTTGCGCAGAAATGGACAAACAGGAAATGCTCTTTATGGAAATCAAATATGTACTGAAAAATGAGGAATCAGTAGAAGAATAAATTGCTAAATTATATTTCGAAGGTGAATTTATCATTTCCTTTGAATAACTAAATAAATCAAGGAATATGAATAAGTCCTTGAAGGAATAGCTATTAACATATAAAGAACAAGTTAAGGAGACAAGAAAATTAGAGTTAGACATGATTGGATAACTGAAACAAAAGGAAGAAAAGTGTGAGAAATTGGATACTGAAGTTACCCTCTTAAAAAAGAATTGTGCGAAGCCAATGACCGATTGAATCTTCAATAGAGGTTCAACAACAACACCAAGTCTCTAGATTAAATTATCAGAAATCAAAGACAATCATCTGAAAAGATGGGAATATGTTACAAAGACTCGAAGTTGTCAAGGTCAAGTTTCGATATAAGAACAAGAATTTTTTTTTATGTGATCGAAGGTTCTACTTCAAGGAAAGGTTATATGTGTGAAAAAAGGCATCAATTTACTAGAGGAATGACACTGTGGAACCTGGAAGAACTCAATTTACAAGGTATCATACTCTTTTCTTAGGAAACTGCTATTTATTGAACAATTTTGGTCATAAATAATTAAACTGTACAACACAAATAAAGGATAGTGTTCAGAAATTTAGCTCTTGTTCTAAGGATAAATACAAGAACATTGATATCAAAATGTCATATGAAAAACTGAAAGAAAGCTTCAATTCCTTAGGCCCTTTAAAATTTATATAGTGAATGTCATAATTTTTGTAATTATGGACATACAATTGAGGACTATGTAAATTAGTTATCACCAGCTAAACTGGTCGAAACTATCCTTAGTGAAAGAGAGTCTACAAAATTTTGGTAGAAAAATCCTGATCAACAGATTCAAGAAGGATGCAGCTTGGTTTTGCATGCCCATAATAAAATGATCCTATGGTATATTGACATTTGTTTCTCCAAACACATGATAGGAAATAAAGGAAACTTCTTGAATTTTTGAGATTCAGAAAAAGGAGGCAATGTCTATTTTGGAGATAATGGATCTGCCAAGATTCTTGGAAATGGCATGGTACATATTGGAAATGGGAAAACCAAAGCAGAGAATGTTTTACTAGTTAAAAACATGAAACATAATATTCTCATAATGAGTCAAATGTGTGATCAAGTACATACACTCACCTTTGATTCACATAAATGTAAAATAAAAAAAATGGATACAAGTAGACTAGTGGAAATTGCATCCAGAACCTCAAACAATATCTGCATATTAGACGAAAAGGAAAAAAAGTATTTCATGGGTAAAATAGATGAATGTTGGATATAACACAAAATTATGGGACATATAAACTTTGAAAACCTTATTAAAATTAGAAAAGAACAATCCTTGAGATATATCCCAAAGATTACAAGACCCTTATAGTCTATTTGCAAATATCGTCTATATGGAAAGCAAACAAGGGTAAATTTTAAAACAAAGGAATACTCCATGACAAAACCATTGGAATTAGTCCATATTAATCTCTATGTACCCAAGATAACCAAAGGTTTAAATGGTGAATTATACTTTCTTCTTTTCATAGATGATCATACTTAAATGACATGGGTCTTCTTTCTCAAGAAAAAGTCAGTAACATTTGAATGTTTCAAATCTTCAAGGAAGTACTTGAAAATGAAATTTATATGAATATTAAGTTTCTAAGATCATATAATGGAGGTGAATACACCTCAAATGGGTTCGAGGATTTTTGTGAAAAACATGGAATAAGAAGACAATGTTTAATCGCAAGGACCCCACAACAGAATGGAGTAGCATAAAGAAAAATAGAACGGTACAAGAGATGGATAGAACCATGCTAAATTATTATAAATTATCTAACATTATCTGGACTCAGGATATTCACACTTCCCTTCACATTTTAAATAGAGAACAAATAAGAAGTAGCAGCGACATGACCCAATACGAACTTTAGAAAGGGAGGCCAGCAACGATCAACCATTTCTAAATATTTGGAAGCAAGTGCTATATCAAGAGAAATTATGAGAAACTCAAGAAATTTGTTTCCATATTTTATGAAATGTATATTTATTGTATCTTCCACTAGAACCAAGGTATACAAGTGCTACAAACTAAGGATAAAGAAGACGGTGGAAAGTCCAGATGTAAAGGTAGATGAAGAATTCAAGTATAGAAAAATAGATGATAATGACAATCAACTGGTATTTGAACAACCACCAGAAGATTCACAAGAAGAATAAGAGTTGGAAGAACAACAAGAAAACTTGTATCAAGAAGAACCAAAGGAAGAAAGTAGATCTAATACAAAATATCCCTCCAGGTATGTTGAAAATAATCATTCTAAGGATTTGATTATTGGAGATAAAAATTTTGTTGTGGGAACATGAAGAAAGTACTTAATAGACACTATGGAAGAAGTGAATTTTGTTAGAATAATCAACCCATAGTTAGCTACCATAGACATTAATTAATCCATTTTTTGTCATATTTGCCTAGTTTCCATATTCCACCTTATGCAAGTTGTCCTCCACACATCCAAAGTGGTCAAAATTGCTAAATTTGAGTCATGGAGCACTTGGGAAACCACTTGGAATCAAATCTGATTTATTCCTGGCCTTCCTAGCACATGTCTTCTTTTTCTGCTTTATTGCCTGCTTTTTCTGAGTTTTAAGGCAATTGGGAAAGTTTGACTAGGTGAAGTTAACTTGTTTTTTGTCCTCATCATCTTCCACTCTTTTCTCCTAAGAAAAGAATGTATGAGTTGTCCTTCCATAGCCTATTAGCTTGCCTAATTTATTTTTCCAATTTGTGAGCTCCTAGACAGATTTGGAAACTGCTTTATGCACCTATGGGGGATTTGCTTAGATTTAGTAAGCCTGCTTTTGACCAAATTCGAATGGAATCCTTATGCATTATAATATATCATGTAATTATTTATTATGGTAGCCTATGACTTCACAGGGTTGGCTATTGTACACTTATTCAATATAGATTAGTGTTCTGCTCCATATTCAGTCTCCTTTGTGTGTAATTTGCATGTGTAATTGGCAATTTTTGTGAGTGTAATTGTTCTAACACCCGGGTTCAATTTCCACATGGTATCAAAGCCTTTGTAGATATATTTATATCCTTCCAATTTGTATTGCAGGTTTGACATCATTGACTGGGAGCATTCTGCTGACTGAAGGGACAATTTCTGAGTTATGGATCAATCTCAAGAGATCATCTTGACTCCATTTAACTTATTTGAATGGAAAGAAGAGATGGAGATACTGTTGAGAGCAAAAGGCCTCTACAGAGTGACTATGGAAATAGAAGTATATCCCAATGCAGCTGCAGAGAAAATTAAATGGCACAACAGGAGGGATAAGGCCTATGGTCTCCTGTGTCTGAGCATATCCAGAGACCTCCTTTTCCATCTTGATGGATTAACATCACCAAATGAAGTATGGGAGAAGATTGTTGAGATTTTTGGTAAGACAGATGAGATGAGGGGACATCAAATTGAAAATGAATTGATCTCCCTAAGTCCCAATAGCTTTGAATCCCTGCAACTCTATTTTTCCAAGTTCAAAGCCCTTGTTTTGCAACTAAAACAGTGTGGGATCGAAAAGAAGGATGAGCAACTGGTTTTGGCGATACTCTTGAAGCTTGGCCCTAACTATTCATTGTTTTTCTCGACCTTCCATGCCACAAAGTTGACAACACGAGCTTGGAAAATGCCTAGCCTTACAGATTTCATGGAATCTCTCACACAAGAACAAGATAAATTGGTGATGATGGGCACCATCAAACCTTCCAAAGACCGAGCTCTGGTTGTTGGAGATTCAAGGGTGGATTCAAAAGGCAAGAATAAATCTAAGAAGCCACCTGAGCAAAAGAGAGACAAGAACAAGTCTCCAGAGGAGCCTTAAGGTTCCAAGAAGAACTTCTAGAAGAAGAACAACAAAGGAGAAATGAGCAAGTGCGCATATTGTAGTAAGGGAAATCATCCTAAAAGCTCCTGCATGAAGAAGAAAATTGACATGCTGACCCAACTCCTGGAGAATAATGGCATATCCCTTCCTGACAGCTCAAAGAAGAGGGATCAAATTCAAAAGACAGAGAAAGAGTTCATGCATTGGTTGCTGGCACAACAAGCTCACCTAGTTTCATCATTGATTATGGAGCTTCAAGACATATGGTTTCGACTAAGGAGGCATTCACCTCACTTGACATGTCAAAAGTTCCACCAATAGTACTGGGAGATGAATCTCTCACTGAAAGTTTGGGCAAAGGGAGGATTGATCTTGACCATGGTAAGTTCAGCAATGTATTGTATGTTCCAGGTCTTGCCTCTAACCTCTTATAAGTGTATCAGATGACCCACACAGGGTCTCCAAAGAAGGTCATATTCTCCCCTGATGAAGTTGAGATCACAGATATCTCAAGTGGTAAAGTCATTGCAAAAGGAGTTGCAAATCACACTTTGAAGGTATACATGTTCTCACACTTCCTACCCTACTCAAACCCCTCTGCTCTTCTGATTCATGCTAATCAGGCAATCAAGCTTTGGCACGAAATATTTGGCCACCTTAATTACAAGTATCTTTCTGATCTTAGTGAAAAAGAAATGTTCATAGGGTTACCAAAGATTAAGTTTTCCAAAGGAGTTTGTCAAGGTTGCATCTTAGGAAAACACCCAGAGCATAAATTTGAGAGAGCTAGTCATGAGAGAACCTATGCACCTCTTGAGTTGATCCACAGTGATGTTGATGGCCCATTTCCTCATATGTCAATGAGTCAGGCCAAATATGCATTGACATTTGTAGATGACTTTTCCAGGTATTCCTAGGTTTACTTCCTAAAACACAAGTCTAAAGTTTATGGCCTCTTCAAAGTCTTTAAGGCTTTGGTTGAAAACCAGTCTTGGAGGAAACTCAAGGTCCTTAGATGTGACAATGGTGGTGAGTATGTGTCTGAGTTCATTCAATATTGTGCATATGTAGGTATTCAGATGCAGCATTCTATCCCTTACACACCACAGCAAAATGGTGTTGCTGAGAGGAAGAACAGATCACTGAAAGAGATGGCAACATGCATGATGGAGGCTAAGAATTTGCCACCAAAGTTTTGGGCTGAAGCTATAAAGTGTGCAGCCTATATCCAAAATAGGGTGCCTCATAAATAGCTTGATGGTATGACTCCTTTCAAAGCATGGAGTGGGCACAAGCCAGATGTGACCCATTTCAGGATTTTTGGCTCAAGGGCTTGGGCTAGAATTCCAACAGAAAAGAGGAAGGCTTTGCAGCCCCAAAGCAAAGAGTGTCTATTTTTGGGGTACTTTGAAGATTCAAAAGGGTACAAGCTGATAAATTTGAGCACAAACAAATCCTTCATTGAAAGGAGTGTTCAGTTCCAAGAAGAGCCTTTAGCAGCAGTGGAAGTTGGAGAATCCTCTTCACCACTAGAACCACTGAATGTAAGTGAAGAGATAGTTGAACTTGCTGATTCTGATATGTCTGATAATGATGATTTAATGGTAGATCCTAACAGTCCTACAATACCAAAATGGGCAGCAAATACCATTCATGCAGCTGGAGAACTAGCTGGAAATCCTAATGATCCTAGAAGGACTAGATCTTAGTTTGAGAGTGCTCTGTGCATGAAATACCCCTTGTTTGCAGAGAAATGCTATATGATGGTTGAATCAGACCCACAGACATATGAATATGCAGCACATGATTCAAGATGGAAAACTTCCATGAAAGAAGATTTCAGCTCACTCCAAAAGAACAACACTTGGGAGCTGGTTGATCTTCCCCTAGGGAGGAAGCTAGTTCAATGTAAGTGGGATTACAAAACCAAATTTACTGCTGATGGTTCACCTTTGAAATATAAGGCCATATTGGTAGCCAAGGGCTACTCATAGGTACATGGCATAGACTACAATGAGACCTTTGCACCAGTGGCAAAGATGGACTCCATCAGGCCATCTTTAGCCATTGCAGCTTCAAAGCAGTGGGAGGTACATCACATGGATGTGAAGTGTGATTTCCTGAATGGAGATCTTACTAAAGAGATTTACATGCAGCATCTCAAGGATTTTCTACTAATGCATCTCTTGTGTGCAGGATAAAGAAGTCATTGTATGGGCTTAAGCAAGCCCCCAGGGCTTGGTATGCCAAGATTGATAGCTTTCTGCTATCACTGAATATTGTTCGATGCAAGTCAGAAACAAATGTCTATTTGAAGCTGATTCATGGTTCATTAATGATTATTGTATTGTATGTTGATTACCTTCTCATTACAGGAAGCTCAAAGGATGAAATTGCCTGCTTGAAGGATGCAATGAACCATGCATTCTCAATGACTGATTTGGGCTTATTGACCCAATTCTTGGGGCTCGAGATTGCTCAAACCAAACATGGAATCAAAGTACATCAGTCCAAGTATGCCTTGGATTTTTTGAACAAATTCAACATGAAGGATTGCAATCCCAGTAAGACTCCCTTCCTTTCAGGAGTTAAGCTTGAAGAAGCAGATTCTTCAACTATGGTAAATAATACATTGTATAGGAAACTGATTGGGTGTTTGTTGTATCTTACACATAATCGACCTGATATTTCTTATGCAGTAAGTGTGGCTTCAAGATACATGGATCAGCCTCATGAGATCCATTGGAGAGCAGCCAAAAGGATCCTTAACTTTGTTCAGGGAACAAGGACTCATGGGATCTTCTACAAAGCTAAATCTGATCTTGATTTGATTGGATTTACTGACAGTGATTGGGCAGGTGACAACATAGATCAAAAGTCAACATCGGGATATGTGTTCATGCTTGCTGAGGGACCAATCAACTGGTCAAGCAAGAAACAGAGTGCCATTTCACTCTCATCTACAAAAGCAGAGTACAGAGGAGTTGTAAATGCAACAACTCAATGTTTATGGTTGCAGGGGTTACTTGGTGAGTGTGGCTTCGACTCAAAATACTCAACTACTATCTATTGTGATAATCAGAGTACCATTCGAATATGCAATGATCTAGTTCAGAAACAGAGAACCAAACACATTGAGATCCATATGCACTACATTAGACAGCTTGTGCATGATGGCACCATTCACCTACTCTTATGTTCATGTTCAGAACAAGTAGCAGATATCTTCACCAAAGTTTTTTGTGAGAAGACATTCAGCAATCTCAAATTACTGCTGGGGATTTCTGATCATGCTATGAAGCATGAGTGATGACAAGATTTTCAAATTTTGTTTTACTGCCCATGTTTAAGGGAGGATTTTTCCCACTGGGTTTTTGCCTCTTTCCTTGGTTAAATGGACATGCAGTATGTAAACGGTGACTAAGCCTTGTTGCTAGGCCCTATAATTTTTTGATATTTTTACTCGTAAGTCAGGATTAAGGGGGGGTGTTAGAATAATCAACCCATAGTTAGCTACCTTAGACATTAATTAATCCAATTTTTGTCTTATTTTCCTAGTTTCCATATTCCACCTTATGCAAGTTGTCCTCCACACATCCAAAGTGGTCAAAATTACTAAATTTGAGTCATGGAGCACTTGGGAAACCATTTGGAATCAAATCTTCTTTATTCCTAGCCTTCCTAGCACATGTCTACTTTTTCTGCTTTATTGCCTGCTTTTTCTGAGTTTTAAGGCAATACTAGGTGAAGTTAACTTATTTTTTGTCCTCATCATCCTCCACTCTTTTATCCTAAGAAAAGCATGTATGAGTTGTCCTTCCATCATCTATTAGCTTGCCTAATTGAGTTTTCCAATTCGTGAGATCCTAAGCAAATTTGGAAACTACTTTATACACCTATGGGGGATTTGCTTAGATTTAGTAAGCCTACTTTTGACCAAATTCGAAAGGCATCCTTATGCATTCAAATATCTCATGTAATTATTTATTGTGGCAGCCTATGAATTCATAGGGTTGGCTATTGTACACTTATTCAATACAGATTAGTGTTCTACTCCATATTTAGTCTCCTTTGTGTGTAATTTGCATGTGTAATTGGCAATTTTTGTGAGTGTAATTGTTCTAACACCTGGGTTCAATTTCCGCAAATTTATCTTTATTGTCCCAAACAAAACCAAATTGTTTTAATGAATCTAGAACTTACGAACATTGGATCAAGGCTATGGGAGCAGAATTAAATCAGATTGAGGAAATACAGACTTGAGAACTTTTTCCAAGGCCCAAAGAAAAAAATTTCATCGAGACTAAATGGGTCTTCATGAACAAATTAAATGAGGAAGGACAAGTTTTTAGAAACAAGGAGAGGATGGTATGCAAGGATTATGTGCAGGTTAAAGGAATAGACTTTGAAGAAACCTTTTTCCCTGTAGCACAAATGGAAGCAATCAGGATATTTCTTGCATATCCCCGCTCCAAAAACATCATTGTATATCAAATGGATGACAAATCAAAGATCCTAAATGGGGAAATAGAAGAATTTTGCATACAACAACCATAAGGATTCTCTCTCTCAACTAATAAGGGTTATGTCTACAAATTAAAGAATGCTTTATATGGACTAAAGAGAGCACCAAGAGCCTAGTACTCAAGAGTAGACAAATATCTATGATAGTAAGGTTTCAAAAAAGGTCATGTGGATAGTAATTAGTACATAAAGGTTGGGGATGGAAATATTATTATGATCGAGGTATATGTGGATGATATTATATTTGGAAGTAAGACAAGAGTCTAAGTCAAAACATTTCCCTGAACATGTAGAAGGAATTTGAAATGACCATGCTCGGAGAACTATATTTATTCTTAGGGATACAAATATCTCAACTGAAGGATGGCATATTCATCTATTAAACTAAGTATGTGAAATAAAATCTAAAAATATTCAATATGGAATATTGTAAACTAGTGTGTACTCCCATGATTACAGGATGCAAATTGAGCAAAGAAGATGAAGAAAATGAAGTAGATAAAAAAATATTTAGAGATTCAATGATTGGAAGTATGTTGTGTGTAAGTGTCGTGAGACCAAATATAATGCAAGAAGTAGTTTTGGTTGCAATATTTCAAGCAACACCAAAGGAAACTCATGTCCACGCTGTAAAAAGAATTTTCAAATATTTGAAAGGAACCTTGGAGTTTGGTTTATGGTATCCACATAGTGATAATATGACTTTGATAGCATATACAGATGTATATTAGGAAATAAGTATTGATGATAGAAAGAGTACAAGTGAAGTATCGATTTTCTTAGGAAATTTGTTAGTATCATGGTTGAGTAAGAAACAATCCTCAATATCTCTATCTACAACAAAAGCAGAATATATTGTTGTAGCATCTTGTAAGTCCTATGGATGGAGAAAATCTTAAATATGCCCAAGTGGAATGTGATAGCATATATATCAATATTTTGTGACAACACAAGTGCAATTTGCATCTAAAAAAAAATCCTATAATGCATTTTAAAGCTAAACATATTCCTACAAAATACCATTTCTTACGGAAACAAGTAGCTTCAAATGTGGTCAAGTTGGATTATGTGGACACAAAGGAACAAATTGCTGATATATTCAAAAAGCTACTTCCAAGATATAATTTGAGTATCTTTGAAGGAAACCGGGAGTAGTTTCTATTCCACGATAATTTGGGACATGGAAGAATAACAGGATTCGGTACAACAGGAAGAGGAATTGAGAATCATGAAGCTATGGGTAGTATAATACTCATAAAAAATAATTTTTCCACTTATGTCAAAGGGGTAGAATAAAAAAGGGATAAATGTCAAAACAAATTAACACCAAAAGGGAGAGAATTCTGATATAGGAAATATTTGCACAAAAGAGTAAAACACATATTCAAAAGGTACAAACATAGGGGGAGTATTTTGTTCACCGAAGAAGAGATCACATCTAGGGGGAGATCGGTTATAGGTTATGTTGACATCAATTCCAAAGGGGGAGATTGTTGAACCTTTGTTTTTTCACTGATGTCAAAGAATAAACAAACAATATTGTTGTAAAACAAACAGTATGGATGTTGTGAAGACTTGAAGGTAGTCTAAAGAAATATATAAAAGTGTATGCAAGTATTAGGAGTACACAAATCCATCAGGAAATAGATCTATATGTAAGTAAATCCAGTTTGAAGAAGTAGATAGCGAATAAGTGTGGAATTTTAGGAAGTGCGCAAATTCCACCAAGAAACGGGGACTCATATGCTGCACAGATACCACCAGGTCAGTGGATTTAAGTGTGCAAAACCCCACAAGGTTGAATTATCAATTAGAATCAACTTTTAAGCCAAAAACTATGGAATGAGGTGTTTGCTCTACCAAGAAGTGAAAGAATTGGGGTGTCACTGAGTCAAAGTAATCCCAACTTGTGGACACATCTCTTGAGCAAGAAGAGTATAAATAAACAAGAGATGGAAGTATTGAAGTAAGATTGAAGATGAAGTAGATATGATCTTCTCATTTGGAAAAATTCTAATTATGGGGTATCAATGGCTCATTGATAGAGAATAATTTTATATAGCAGAAGAGACAGATTGCACAAAAACAATGCAGATGAACAACAAACTATGCACGAATTAGGAGGATTCCCTGTAACATGATGTGCGAAGAAACTACATAGTGATGCATATCACAAAAGTGTTAGTATTGATATACAGATTTCTGAAGATAGATCATAGATTGCAGAAGTGACAAGTATAGAGTGCATGATATTGTAGATATCAAAATGACGCAAATCGCAAAAGCACATAAGTATTGAAATTGCAACAGATGTTGTCAAAAATCGTGGATCATTGAGACACATATATCATAGGACAAAGACACAGATCATAGTTATGCTACAAAATTATTCTTTTTAAGGAGGCGAGAAGGGGAAAAGAAAGGGAGGTGTAGCTTCCTTCTAGTTGGTGCTGGAAAATAGAAATGAGTTGACACTTCCACCCAGTTGTTACTAAGGAATTCAAAGGGAGTTGGTGCTTCCTTTCAATTAGTGATAAAGAATACATAAAATGGGAGTCATTGCTTCCATTCAATCAGTGTAGAAAAACAAGAAGAGGAGATTGCAGTCTTCAATTAGGTTGGTGCATGACTACAAAAAATTGGATACTACACAAAGAGGACTCATATCCATTCATTTCAATGCCTAAAATCAGCAAGTTGGTGCTTTGAAAGTTGATAGAAGTACTTACAGCTTGGTGTATGTAGTCTATGAGTTGGTGCTTACAATCAGGTTGGTGTCTGAGTGAATTGGTGCTCATATATTGGATATTGGTGTCTTCTATCCATGTAATCAATATTTTATATATAGATATACATATAAATTTATTCTACATATTTTGTGCGCAATTGTGTCCATTGTTGTTCTTGGTTAGAAAATGTTTTGAACTATAACCCCCTCTCTAAGTATAAATAAGAATTCAACATGTAACTTTTAACGTTTCGTCTTTCCTTGAAGGATTCTCCCTTTTAGTTATCATTTCATATGCAGTAAGAATCCCATGTAGTTCATCCTTTTAAACTTGTCTAGGCCAATTATGTCTTCTAGGACTAATACTTATGAATCAAATCTAGGTGGCAGGGTTCTCAATATTTTTTGTATGATTGACTCTTCATCAATTTGTGCTCCAATACCTCTGATAGAATTAAAAATACCATCAACCCGAAGAAGATAAGCTGCAATATTCTCTTCTTCTTTCATTTTTAGAGTTTCAAACTTTGTTGCAAAATTTTTCAACTTTACCTTTTTGAATTTTTCATCTCGTTCGTAGATGTTCTTAAGCTTATCATGTATTTCCTTGGTTGAAGTGCAATGCATGAATTTGGTAAATTCAAAGTCTTTGAGACCACACAATATTGTATTTATAGCCCTTGCATTATATTCATATTGTATTCTATTAGCTGCATCAACTGGAACCATTTTAGGAGCATTGTAACCATTTTCAACCGACTATCGGACATCGAATCCAAGGTATTTCAAATATACTTCCATCCTTATTCTCCATAAAGTATAATTTGAACCGTTGAATTTTGGTTCTCTGTTTGTGGACATTCCTTCCTTCTTAACCATTTTTTCCCAAATATTTATCTTCCAATGGTCAAATTGTTACTGATGACACCCGCTTTGATACCAATTGTAAGAATTCTTATATATGTGGAGAGGGGGGTTGAATCAGTATAAAGCATTGATTTCATAAATTTTCACTTACAAAATCGTTTTATGGAAAAATAGTAAAGAACACACTATATATATATATATATATTGATTACATAAATAGGAGACACCAATATCCAAATGTGAGCACCAACTCATACACACACCAATTCTATAACATCCCTAAATTTCATAAATAAATAAATAAAATATTTATTGCATGTAACTTTAAAAGTTCATAGGAAATAATTCTGAGAGATGTTATATTTCATAATTATTTTGTCATAACACTAATGGCTTATTTAACTAACTACGAGAGTTATGTACCTATGTTATTATTAGATTTCTTTATTTGTGAACCGTCGTCATGTATTTTGGTTGACATTACTTGGTGACAAATTTATCTGCCTTAAAAAAAACTCTCCTGAAATTTGTTGTCGTAAAACAGTTTGTCGTTTCCTTCCATTTGGTTCTACTCTTGAGTTGCAAAAGGGATAGGTCATGGTATTACTTAGTCGTTACGACTAATGCATGAACCCTTGTCTTTCTTTGTATAGGTGGATGAACTATCCTTGAGTCTTGCTAAGGAAAAGGAATCCTAATCTACAAGGCATAAAGAGTCACACAATATAAGAAGGCCACCAAGGTTTGGATAATAACCTACATCCTAAACTAGTTCGTAAAATGAAATTACATACTATAGAATATATACATTTCATAGTGGGAGGAATAATGGAGAAACAAAGGGTTAGACCTTTAAATGATACAATGCTTGGAATATCTATACAAAAATAACCTCGGAGAACAATTAAGGTGCAAAATATATGCAAAGGTGGTGAGTCTTAAATGAAATTACTAGTGTGACCATGTGATTAAAGTAAATATCCCGAAGAAACTCATTATGTGAGGGTACCAAAACCCTAAGGGTTTTAAATGATTCTTGAAAAATGTGTTGGTTTGTCCAAAAGACATTCAAAAATGGTTTTCATCAGCAGTTGTTACAATTCTTCTGGTCTCTATCTAATAGTGAACTTGATGCCGACAATGGAGGATCCGAGCCATTTGGCTCTCAATTCCCTTTCTTCTTTCCTACCTGTTGGATAGTTTCACTGCACGACTTGGTTACAGGTACTCCCTTTCTTTGGTTTAATATTGGTTGATTTTTTTGTTTTAAACAAATGATTTTTATATTATATGTTTAAATGACGGCTAGTTTTTCTTATGCAAAGACATAAACTAGACTCTTGTTTCTATGGGTTGGCTAAAGCAAAATTCCACATGAGGTTGTGACCGGTAAGACATCGACCTTTCCTTCTTGTGGCTCTATGGGTTCCCTCCCTCAAACCTTTAGTCTGGATGCACCTTTCTGTGGAATGGAAATTGTTTATCTCGACCATAAGATTTTGGTGGTTTCTTTAGTTTGTAAAGTCATGGCCATAAGGTCTTTGCCCTGTTTTATTCTTGGATAGCTTGATAAGGGTTAGCCGTAATCTTGTGGAGTCATAATATTATATCACACATCTCTGTTTTAGTATTTGTTGTTTGATTCGATCTTATGACAGGTTTTTCAGAGAAAACAATCCATGACTATCTCTGTAAAGATTTATTTAAAATTTTAAAAACAAAACTACTTGGGTTGTAAACCTCCATGCTTAAGTTGGTTAACAAACTGTAACTTTGTTTTTTCAATGCGACTGTGTTTTCTTAGATAATGGATGTGCTCTAATTGAAATTTCAGTCTTGTTTACAATTTGTGGTATAATTTGTGAAATAATAAGGTTGTGAGGCTCTTATTATCAATATTTTTTTTGTTTATAAAAAGAACAACCCATGAGGCTTTCACGTCTACCCTTGGTACCTTCATTCTATTACTCATGGATTGTAGTTATGGTAGTTATGTATAATATTTACTGTCACTCTAATTGATTGATAGCTGAGTATAGGGTTCAATTGTAAATAAATTTAGCTATTTTTATTTTTATAAAACCCTAAAATACAGTTGTGGCATTCTTACCCTGTAATGTATGTTTTTGAGAAGGAGACATAAGACCTACGTTATTTATCGAAACTATTTACTTATCAATGCGACTATTTATATATGTTGTCTATACTGGTTTATCAGTTTTTACTCATCATTTTTACAGTTTGTAATTAAGCATTAGAGGAAATTTGAGGTCTAAAATGGGCCTCCTAAGGAAAATAATAAAATAATAGTTAAAATAATAAAGTAATAGTTATTAATTTTGGAGGAAGAATGAAAAAAACTACTTTTTTTGTTCATATTTTCGACATATCTCCTTGTGTTTTTAGTCAAATCTTGAGTAGAAGATCTTGTTGGATGAGGAATTTAATTATACATCCAATGAGTACCCACACTACATACTTTTGATAGACCTTGCTACACCAAAAATAAGAAATACCTAAAAAACTATGATGATGATGTCATCATCATGTTTTTTCAAGTATTTCTTGTTTTTGGGGTATCGAGGTATGTAAAAAGTATGCAATGTGGGTACTCATTGGATGCGGAATCAAATTCCGCATCTAGCGAGCTCTCCTGCTTGAAATTTGAGTTAAAACACCGGGAGATATGTCGAAAATACAAACAAAAAAAGTAGTTTTCTTTTATGACAAATATGTCAATTCAACCATTATGGTTGACTCATTTTATTCAAATTCTACTGGTTCTTGAAGTCCAACTCACAAAATTGATTGTTGGCGCATTTTCTTATAAGGCCCATTTTAGACCCCAAATTTCCTCTAATGATAAGGCCATGGTTCTGACTCTTGCGTAGCATACTTAACGCTATGTAAATCCTTATTATAATTAAATCTTTGCTAAAATAAAATTTCCCATTCTCTGCTCTGTTTATAAATGTTTAATATATCGTGGATGTGAGGCCATTTATAATGTCGTATTTATCTTTAGATTAAGCCATGAGGCCATTTCTACTGTGACTGTGTGTAAGGAGGTCGTAAGGCCATAATTTAACTACTAGGATTTTCTTAGGTGAAATATTGTTTCAGAAATTAATTAATATTAAGTCATAAGGATGTCTATAACTTTCGCTTATAAGCACAAAGCAGTACATAACAATGCCAACCTGGCCTGCAACTAGTGCTACAGTCTGTCGATAGTCTCGACTTGGTGTTACTAGTTTATTTAAGGAAACTAGATGCGTATTTTTAAACAAATGTGTGAAACTTAGTTTTGAAGAAAAAATTCTTAACTGAATCCATGGTTTGAAATGAAAAATCCATACTCAACCTTACTGGAACTAGATCTAAACATTGGTTTCATTAGAAATTATTATGTTTAAAAAAAACTATAGAAGATTAGTTTCTAATTGTTCAAACCCTAACTAGTTTTTACAGAGTTATGGGGAAGTTTTGACCCCAATACCAACTATTAGTATACTGAATAATATTTATATATTTATATCTATAGATCCTTTTATTTAAAATACCTACATTGTGGTAATCTTTGTATCAAATGTGAAAGTTATAATCAATTATGTAAAAGTTCTGATAATGTGTTTTCGAAAGTCTTTACTGCAATAGATAACTGTTAGGTCTTTTAAGACCCAGATTAGCAATGGAATATAGAAATGAACTTTAAGATAATTGAGATAAATGTACTTTCAAATACCAAGAATAGGAAGAACTATCATGTTAATATAAAACTAGTTTAACAGATTAACTTCTACTAAATTCTAGATTCATTTTCCTTAGAATAATAAAACTCTGTTGCTAATAATCTATTCATAAGCACATTTCAGATAGGAAATACAAATAAGATACTAAACAACTAAACTAATCTATTATTCCATTGGAATTACTACATACTAATTCAAATAAATATACAAATTCAAAATTAAATAATAGTTCAACCTAGATGATATGTAGAAAGGGGACAAACACCTAGAGGAGACTGTTCCACCCAACCTTCTCCTAAAGAAGCCAATGTTACTTTCTTAGGACCTCCGAGCCTGTTCACTAAACCACTAAGATGAATATCTCTGAATATACTCCACAAAAAAAACTTACTGTCACTTAGCACTTAGTAGAATACTTATCTCAGCAAATCACTTTAAGTATCCCCTCATCAAATTCCTTGTGTGCCTGACTTTTCAGTTTGCAGCATTCACAAGGTTCATTCACTTAGAAATCAGAATGAGTGGTGATCCTCCTACTCAATTTGATGGTATATAGAAGATTTCCTAGGTCTTTGGGTCAGTTTTGGAATTAAATGAGCCACCATCTTAGTTCCCCCTCTCAGGGAACATGGCCACTTTTTTTAGGAATTATGCTCCTGTAATAGCTAGAAAGTGAAATTCTAGTGCTTCCACTTGTTAACCAGCCTTCTATAGCTGCTACTTCATCCTAGTGGGTTAGTGAACACTTGTTTAACAGTCTCCCTTTGATAGGTGTCTCCTTTATTTAATTATTAAAATAAAAAATTCTTCAATTACAATCATCCTTGACCCACCTGGTTATAAATGTTTCAAATAAATTTAACAATGTTTTTTCTGAAATAAATAATAATTTTTTATTTTTCAGTTCTGGGTATGTTACAAACACCCCCCCTTAAGCTCAAAATCACCCTTGATGTTACTTAATTTATTCTAATTCTTCTTGGAATAGAGCTGGATATGCCACCCACATATCGCTCTCTAATTCCCAGGTCACTTCATCTGGACTGAGGTGTTTCCATTGTACCTTTACCTGTCTAATGGTGCGATCTAGAGAAATTTTTTCCTCTTATCGAGAATACAGTCCAGTTCCATTGGAAAATCTCCTTATGGTTATAATTGAGTCACATTCTAGTCAATCACATGAGTAGCATCATGTATATATTTTTTCAAAATAGAAATACGAAGGACATTGTGTATTCTAAGATTAGGTGGCAAAGCTAAATGACATGCCATTGGCCCCACTTTTTCCAATATTTCAAACGATCTGCAATACATGGGTGCTAATTTAGCACAAATCCATAGTTTAAAGGAGATATTTATGGGTTTTACCTTAACAAACACATGCTCACCTACTTGGAATTCCTTCAGAGTTCTTTTAAGGTCGACATGACTCTTTTGTCTGTCGTGAACAATTTTCAAATTGTCTTGTACATGTTTCATTGTTAGTTCCAGTTCTTTTAACAAGTAAGGTCCTAACATCAAATGGTCAACTGGATTACTCTATGTAATATAAGTACATTACATTTTTTACCATATAATATTTCAAAAGGACTAATATTCGATGAAGCTTGATAATGGTTATTATAAGCAAATTCAACTAAGTGCAAATAGTCTTCCCATTTCATGGGATAGTCTCTAACATATATTCTAGTACTTGATTGACTCTTTCTATTTGTCCATCCATTTGTAGATGATAAGCAGTACTGAAATTCAATTTAGTATCTACTCCTTTAAATAAAGATTTCCAAAAATTACTCGTAAATTTAGGATCTTTGTCAGAAATTATTACCTTTGGGATTCCATGCAAGTGAAATATTTCTTTCATAAAGATGTCATCAATGTTAGCAGCTTTATAAGTTGTTTTAATATGTATAAAGTGTGTTTCCTTACTTAGTTTATCGACAACTACCATTATTGAATCATTTTGTTTCTGGTTTTTAGGTAAGCTAGTTACAAAGTCAAGACTAATGACTTCCCATTTTCAATTTGGAACTGGTAATGGTTGTAAAAGACCTATTGGGTGTTGATGTTGAGCTTTAACTTGATAACATTCTATACGCCTATCTAAAAAATCAGCAACTTCATTTTTTTATTAGGTCAAAAATACTCTTTTCTTAACATCGTTATCATCTTTTGATACTTCGGATGTCGAGAATAAGGACTTTGGTGTACTTCATTTAAAATTAGCAGTTTAACTTCCAGTGTATTTGGCACATAAAGTCTATTTTTATACAGTATTAGACATTTTTCATTGAAACTGTAATATGTAATTATATTTCCAGATACATTCTGAGTTACCTTTTCTTTTAAACTCTTGTATTCTGGGTCCAACTTTACTCCTTCTTTCAATTTATCTTCTAAATCAGTTTTATAACTGCTAATGGAAGCTACAAAACTTGTTACTGCATTTCTTATTACGGCATCATCCACTTTAGTTTCTTTCCCTTTAATGTGTTTGATTTCAAAATCATACTCGCTAAGGAAAGCTAGCCATCTAGCATGCCTCGTGTTTAGATTTTGCTGATTAAAAAGATATTTTAGGGTTATGTTATCTAACATTAGAAAAAATATTTTACATATCAGGTGATGGTGCCAAATTTTTAAAGCATGGATTATGGCATCCAACTCTAATTCATAGTTTGCGTAATTATTTTCGTGAGTTTTTAACTTCCTTGATTCATACATAATTGCATGACCTTCTTGTGTCAATACTCTACCCAAACCTTCATTGCATGCATCAGTGCATATGACGAAATATTTGTCTGGATCTACTAGTTTTAGAATGGGTGCAGTGGTTAATAATCCTTTTAATTTATTAAAAATATCTTCACATTTTTTATCCTAAATAAATTTCTTACCCTTTTTCTATAATGATGTTATAGGATTTGCAATTTTCAAAAATCCCTCAATAAATTTTCTGTAATAACCTGTTATTCCCATAAAGGATCGTACATCAGTTACATCCTTTGGAACAGTCCAATCAATTATTGCTTTTATTTTATCTGGGTCTACCGATATCCCTTCTTCATATATTAAGTTCCCTAAATATTGTATCTTATCTTTATAAAATTCGCATTTGCTGGACTTAGCATAGAGCTCATGTTCTCTTAAAACTTGTAGTATTATCTGCGAGTGGTCATCGTGTTCTTCTTTGGTTTTAGAATAAATTAATATTTTGTCTATAAAGATTACCACAAATTTGTCTAAATATTTACTTAGGACAATGTTCATTAAGAACATGAAAGTTTCTGGTGGGTTATTTATCCCAAAGGGAATAACCACAAATTCATAGTGCCCGTATCTAGTTCTCAAAGCAGTTTTAAAGATATCTTCATCTTTAATTTTGACTTGACGATACCTAGATCTCAAGTATATTTTAGAAAATATCGTCGCCCCGCATATCTGATCAAATAGATCATAAATGCAGGGCAGAGGATACCTATTCTTAATTGTCATTTTATTAAGTTGATAATAGTCTATACATAGGCGTAAAGTATCGTCTTTATTTTTAACAAAAAGGACCAGTGGTCCCAAAGGGGATACACTTGGTCTTATGTAGTTTTTGTCTATTAGTTCCTGTAATTGTAATTTTAATTCATTAAGCTCCAAGATGTTCATTCGATAGGGAGCCTTTGAATTAGGTACTACTCCTGGTTCTAATTCGATTGTAAAATCCAGATCTCTCTTGGGAGATAATCCTAGAATTTCTTCTGGAAATACATCTATGAAATCTTGCAGGATCGAAATATCCTCAAATCATGGCTTATCTTCTTTACCAATTTGTTCATTATCTATTATGTGTACAAGAAATACTTTAGAGCCCTTTCTTACAACCTTTTTCATCTGTAAGGATGAGATTTGTTTAACATATATTTTCCTAGGTATTCTTGTGAGAGTAATTGTTTCTCCTTCATTATTTAAACAAGTAAAAGTTTTTTGAAAACAATTTAAAATCACTTGGTGTTTTTTTAGCCAATCCATTCCTATTAGGACATTTTAAGATTCTAATGGTAACACATTTAACTTGACCTGAATTTAAAACTGACTCATAAGCAAATTACAATTTTCAACATAATTGACCACCTTTCTTTTAGTTTCTGTAGAGAACTAGAACACCTAGGATTTTCCAAACTTTTTAAAGATAAGCTGCACTTTTCCACTATGCTAGGAGATATATAACTTAAAGTAGCACCTGGATCAATCAAGATGGAAACAGATTGGTTTTGTATCATACCTTGCACTTCCACCATGGAAGTCTGATGGTTCGTCCGTCGGTTCTCAAGGACTGCATTTATTCTAGGAATTTTGTTTGCCACATCTCCAATTGTGTCATGTTCTTGGATAGTGTGGAAGTTTCTAAATTTTCCCTTCTTGTTTGGACATTTCTTGGAATAATGTGGTCCTTAACATTCCCAACATTTAACAAGTTCCTTTTTTTCATTATTTTTAACAAAGTTGTTAGGAATATCCATGCCTCCTAGTGTTGTAGTATTCTGTGGTGCTTTGTTTTTAAAATCGGTTCTTTGATAGTTATTCTTGTAGAAATTATGAGATTTACTCGCAAAACTCTTATTTGACTTAAACCCTCTTCTCTTTTAGTCAAAATGACTTGTCTTTCTAGTCTTCCAGTTAGGTAAACTTTCTCTTTTCTTACTCTGTTTATAACAGAAATCTGTTTTTCTCATAGCTTCCTCAAGAGCCTTCAGGTTATCAAACTCAATCCTATATTTGAAGCTTGTGGGAAGAAAGCTTAAAAATATTTGTATTTTAGGATTTTCATCTATTATGTAAAGGTACATATCTTAACAGACTTGGAAATTTTATTCTTAACTCTTTCATTGACATTGAACCCAATTTTAATTCATAGAATTGCTTAGCTCTTTCCTCGTAGTATTGTTCAGATAAAAAATTCCTTTTAAAATACTTTTTAAAAACTCTCCAGGTTAAGTACTACTCTTTAAGATTTTTGACCCTTTTTCTAACTTGCCACCAAATATTCGCTTTTGCGGTTAAATTGTAAATAGCCATCTCAAGCTTTTATTCTGTCAAAATAGTTATAAATCTGGAAATATTTCTTCATTCCCAACAGCCAAGCTTCTAGTTCTTCACCTTTCTCTACTTCTCCATAAAACATGGGAGGCTTTATATGTTTGAATTCCCCAGAAAATTCTTCATAGGGTTTATACTTCCTTCTCTTAGGTTTACGGTCACTTTCACTATTGTCACTTATGTATTTATAACTTCGCCCATGTGACATTGCATTAACCTCTGAAGAAGATTCACTATCAGAATATTTTTCTTTCTTTCCTTTATGTCTGTAAGATGTTGTTTGAGAATCAGTTTCATAAACATTTCTCTTTTCTTTTCCTCTATTATGCATAATGTCTAATAATGTCTGATTCATTTCCATAATTCTTTCATTTTCTATTTGTACAGTTTGCAGTTCCTCTTTTAACTCTTTAACTATTTGTAGTAACTCTGGATTATTCAATTCTACGTAAATGTTATCTGGGTTGTTGTGCTAAGAACCAGTTTCAGCATATGCTTAAACACCTTCCATTTTAGTGCAAAACATATTTTATATTTTTGTATAGAAATAAATGTAAATAAAATCAATATATTTGTTTTCTTATTTGCATTCGAGTGATCCAGTTAGGCCTAGTGTTTGGAAAATCGCTCTGATACCACATGCAACATCCCTAAATTTCATAAATAAATTTTTTTATTTACTGCATGTAAGTTTACAAGTTTTTGGGAAATAATTCTGAGATATGTTATATTTCATAATTCTTCTGTCATAATGTTAATGGCTTATTTAACTAATTCCGAGAGTTATGTACCTACGTTATTATTAGCTTGCTTTATTTGTGAACTTTCGTCATGTATTTTGGTTGACATTACTTGGTGACAAATTTATCTTCCTTAAAAAAAATCTGTTGAAAGGTGTTGACATAAAACAGTTTGTCATTACCTTCCATTTGGTTCTAATCTTGAGTCACAAAATGGGTAGGTCATGGTCTTACTTAGTCGTTATGACTAATGCATGAACCCTTGTATTTATTTGTACATGTGGATGAACTACCCTTGAGTCTTGCTAAGGAAAAAAATCCTAATCTACAAGGCATAAAGAATCACACAGCATAAGAAGGACAACAAGATTTGGATAATAACCTACATTCTAAACCAGTTTGTAAAACAAAAATACATACTATAGAATATATACATTTCATAGTGGGAGGCATAATAGAGAAACAACGGGTTAGACATTTAAACGATACAATGCTTGGTATATATATACAAAAATAACCTCGAAGAACAATTAAGGTGCAAAAGCTATGCAAAGGTGGTGAGTCTTAAATGAAATCACATGCGACCATGTGATTAAAGTCAATATCCTGATGACATTCATTATGTGAGGGTACCAAAACCCTAGGGGTTTTAAATGCTTCTGAAAAAATGTTTTGGTTTTTCCAAAATACATTCAAAAAGGGTTTTCATCAGCAGTTTTTACAGTTCTTCTGGTCTCTGTCTAATAGTGAACTTGGAGCCGATGGTGGAGGAGCCGAGCCATTTGGCTCTCAACGCCCTTCCTTCTTGCCTATTTGTTGGATAGTTTCGTTGCACGACTTGGTTACATGTAATGCCTTTCTTTGGTTTAACATTGGTTGACGTTTTTATGTTTTAAACAAATGATTTTTATATTATATGTTTAAATGACACATGGTTGTGCTTGTGCAAAGACATAACCCATACTCTTGTTGCTGTGAGTTGGCCAAACCAAAAATCCACATAAGGTTGCGACCGGTAAGATTCAGACCTTGCCTTCTTTTGGCTCTATGGGTTTCCTCCCTCAAACCTTTAGTTTGGATGCACCTTTTTGTGCAATGGATATTCTCTATCTCAACCATATGCTTTTGGTGGTTTCTTTAGTTGTAAAGTCATGGTCGTAAGGTCTTTGCACTGTTTTATTCTTGGATAGATTTGTAAGGTTTAGACGTTATCTTGTGGAGTCATAAGATTATAACACACATATCTATTTTGGATTTTGTTGTTTGATTTGAAGTTATGACAGCTTTTTGAGAGAAAACAATCCATGACTGTCTCTGTAAAGATTTATTTAAAATTTTAAAAACAAAACTACAGGGCTTGTAAACCTCCATGCTTTAGTTGGTTAACAAGTTGTAACTTTGTTTATTCAATGCAACTGTGTTTTCTTCAATAATGGATGTGCTCTAATTTAAATTTCAGTCTTGTTTATAGTTTGTGGTATAATTTGGGAAACAATAAGGTTGTGAGGATCTTACTGTTGATATTCTTTTTGTTTATAAAAAGAATGACCTATGAATATTTCACGTCTACCCTTGGTGCCTTCTCTATATTACTCATGGATTGTAGTTATGGTATTTATGTATAATATTTACTGTCACTCTAATTGATTGATAGATGAGTATAGGGTTCAACTGTAAAATAAATTTAGCTCTTTGCATTTTTATAAAACCCTAAAATACGGTCGTCGCATACTTACCCTGTAATGTACGTCTTTGAGCAGGAGCCATAAGACCTTTGTTACTTATCGAAAATATTTACTTATCAATGCGACTGCTTATATATGTTGTCTATACTTGTTTATCAATTTTTACTCATCATTTTTACAATTTGTAAATTAAGATAAGGCCATGGTTTTGACTCTTGCGTAGCAGACTTAATGAGATGTAAATCCTTCTTATAATTAAATCTTTGCTAAAATAAACTTTCCCATTCTCTGTTCTGTGTATAAATGTTTAATATACCGTGTTTGTGAGGCCATTTATGCTGTCGTATTTATCTTTAGATTAATCTGTGAGGCCATTTCTACTGTGACTGTGTGTAAGGAGGCCGTAAGGCCATAATTTAACTACTAGGCTTTTTTGAGGTGAAATACTGTTTTAGAAATGAATTAATATTAAGATGTAAGGCTATCTATAACTTTCATATGTAAGAACAAAGCAACAGATAACAACGCCAACCTGGCCTGTAGCCTGTAGCTAGTGCTACGGTTTGTCCATAGTCTCGACTTAGTGTTACTATTTTGTTTAAGGAAACTGGATGCATATTTTTGAAAAACTATGTGGAACTTAGCTCTGAAGAAAAACTTCTTACCTGAATCCATGGTTTGAAATGAAGAATCTATACTCCATCTTACTGGAACTATATCTAAAAATTGGTTTTATTATAAATTATTATGTTTACAAAACTGTTGAAGGTTACTTTCTAATTGTTCAAACCCTAACTAGTTTTTACAGATCTATGGGGAAGTTCTAACCCTAATACCAACTATTAGTATACTAAATAGTATTTATATGTTTATATCTATAGATCCTGGTATTTAAAATACCTACATTATGGTAATATTTGTATCAGCTGTGAAAGTTATAATAAATTATGTAAGAGTTGTCATAAGGTGTTTTCAAAGGTATTTACTGCAATAGATAACTGTTAGGTTTTTTAAGACCTAGGTTACCAATGGAATACATAAATAAACTTTAAGAGAAATTAGATAAATGTACTTTCAAATACCAAGAACAAGAGACCACTATGGATGTGTGGAGGACAACTTGCATAAGGTGGAATATGGAAACTAGGCAAATAAGACAAAAATTGGATTAATTAATGTCTAACGTAGCTAACTATGGGTTGATTATTCTAACACCCCCCCTTAAGCCTGACTTATGAGTAAAATATCAGAAAATTATAGGGCCTAGCAACAAGGCTTAGTCACCCTTTACATACTGCATGTCCATTTAACCAAGGAAAGAGGCAAAAACCTAGTGGGAAAAATCCTCCCTTAAACATGGATAGTAAAACAAAATTTGGAAATCTTGTCATCACTCATGCTTCACAGCATGATAAAAAATCCCCAATAGTGATTTGAGATTGCTGAATGTCTTCTCACAAAAAAATTTGGTGAAGATATATGCTACTTGTTCTGGAGATGAACAGAAGAATAGGTGAATGGTGCCATCATGCACAAGCTGTCTGATGTAGTGCATATGGATCTCAATGTGTTTGGTTCTCTGCTTCTAAACTGGATCATTGCAGATTCGAATGATACTCTGATTATCATAGTAGATAGTAGTTGAGTATTCTTATTTGAATCCACACTCTCCAAGTAACCCCTGCAACCATAAACATTGAGTTGTTTCATTTACAACTCCTCTGTACTCTGCTTTTGTAGATGAGAGTGCAATGGCACTCTATTTCTTGATTGACCAGCTGATTGGCCCTTCTGCAAGCATGAACACATATCCTGATGTTGATTTTCGATCTATGCTGTCACCTTCCCAATCACTGTCAGTAAACCCAATCAAATCAAGATCGGATTTAGCTTTATAGAAGATCCCATGAGTCCTTGTTCCCTGAACAAAGTTAAGGATCCTTTTGGCTGCTCTCCAATGGATCTCATGAGGCTGATCCATGTATCTTGAAGCCACACTTACTGCATAAGAAATATCAGGTCTAGTATGTGTAAGATACAATAAACATCCAATCAATTTCCTATAAAGTGTATTGTTTACCATAGGTGAAGAATCAGCTTCTTCAAGCTTAACTCCTGAAAGGAAAGGAGTCTTGTTTGGCTTGCAATCCTTCATTTTGAATTTGTTCAGAAAATCCAAGGCATACTTGGAATTATGTACTTTGATTCCTTCTTTGGTTTGAGAAATCTCGAGCCCCAAGAATTGGCTCAATAAGCCCAAATCTGTCATTGAGAAGGCATGGTTCATTGCATCCTTCAAGGAGGCAATCTCATCTTTTGAGCTTCCTGTAATGAGAAGGTCATCAACATAAAAAAAATGATCATTAATAAACCATGAATCAGCTTCAAATAGACATTTGGATCTGATTTACATCGAACAAAATTCAGTGATAGCAGAAAGCTATCAATCTTGGCATACCAAGTCCTAGGGGCTTGCTTAAGCCCATACAATGATTTCTTTAGACTACACAAAAGAGATGGGTTAGTATCAAATCCTTGAGGATGCTGCAAGTATATCTCTTCAGTGAGATCTCCATTCAGAAAATCACACTTCACATCCATGTGGTGTACCTCCCACTGCTTTGAAGCTACAATGGCTAAAGCTATCCTGATGGAGTCCATCTTTGCCACTGGTGCAAAGGTCTCATTGTAGTCTATGCCATGTACCTGTGAGTAGCCCTTGGATACAAATATGGCCTTGTACTTCAGAGGTGAACCATCAGCAGTAAATTTGGTTTTGTACACCCACTTACACTTAACTAGCTTCATCCCTGGGGGAAGATCAACCAGCTCCCAAGTGTTGCTCTTCTGGAGTGATATTAAATCTTCTTTCATGGCTGTTTGCCATATTGGATAATTTGATACATATTCATATTTCTATGGGTATGATTCAACCATCAGATAGCATTTCTCTGCAAACATAGGATCTTTCATGCACATAGCACTCTCAAACTGAGATCTAGTCCTCCTAGGATCATTAGGATTTCCAACTAGTTCTCCAGGTGCATGAATGGTCTTGGATGCCCATTTTGGTATTGTAGTATTGTTAGGATCTTCAATTAAATCATCATTATCAGACATATCAGAATCAGCATGTTCAACTATCTCTTCACTTACATTCAGAGGTTCTGGTGGTGAAGAGGATTCTCCAACTTCCACTGTTGCTAGGGGCTCTTCTTGAAACTGAACACACCTTTCAATGAAGGATTTGTTTATGCTCAAATTGATCAGCTTGTACCCTTTTGAATATTCAGAGTACCCAACAAATAGAAACTCTTGGCTTTGGGGCTGCAAATCCTTCCTCTTTTCTATTGGAATTCTAGCCCAAGACCTTGAGCCAAAAATCCTGAAATGGGTCACATATGGCTTGTGCCCACTCCATGCTTCAAAAGGAGTCATACCATCAAGATGTTTATGAGGAACCCTATTCTAAATATAGTCTGCACATTTTATATCTTCATCCCAAAACTTTGGTGGCAAAGTCTTAGCCTCCATCATGCATGTTGCCATCTCTTTCAGTGATCTGTTCTTCCTCTCAGCAACACCCTTCTGCTGTGGTGTGTAAGGGATAGAATGCTGCATATGAATACATACATCTACACAATATTGAATAAAATCAGACTTGACATACTTACCAGCATTGTCAGATCTGAGGACTTTGAGTTTCCTCCCAGACTGGTTTTCAACCAAAGCCTTAAAGACTTTGAAGAGGCCAAAAACTTTAGACTTGTGTTTTAGGAAGTAAACCCAGCAATACCTGGAAAAGTCATATATGAATGTCAATGCATATTTGCCTTGAATCATTGACATATGAGGAAATGGGCCAGAAACATCACTGTGGATCAACTCAAGAGGTGCAGAGGTTCTCTCATGACTAGCTCTCTCAAATTTATGCTCTGGGTGTTTTCCTAGGATACAACCTTGACAGACTCCTTTGGAAAACTTAATCTTTCGTAACCCTATGACCATTTATTTTTTAGTAAGATCAGAAATATAGTTGTAATTTAGGTGGCCAAATATTTCATGCCAAAGCTTGCTTTCCTCATTAGCATGAATCAAAAGAGCAGAGGGGTTTAAGTAGGGTAGGAAGTGTGAGAAAAAGTATACCTTCAAAGTGTGATTTGCAACTACTTTTTCAATGACTTTACCACTTGAGATCTCTGTGATCTCAACTTCATCAGGGGAGAATATGACCTTCTTTGGAGACCCTGTGTGGGTCATCTGATACACTGATAAGAGGTTAGAGGCAAGACATGGAACATACAACACATTGCTGAACTTACCATGGTCAATATCAATCCTCCCTTTGCCCATACTTTCAGTGAGAGAGTAATCTCCTAGTACTATTGGTGGACCTTTTGACATGTCAAGTGAGGTGAATGCCTCCTTGGTCGAAACCATATGTCTTGAAGCTCCAGAATCAATGATGAAACTAGGTGAGCTTGATATGCCAGTAACCAATGCATGAACTCTCTCTCTGTCTTCTGAATTTGATCCTCCTTCCCTCTTCTTTGAGCTGTCTAGAAGGGAGATGTCATTCTTCTCCAAGAGTTGGGTCAGCATGTATATTTTCTTCTTCATGCAGGAGCTTTCAGAATGATTTCCCTTACTGTAGTATGCACACTTGCTCATTTCTCCTTTGTTCTTCTTCTTCTGGGGGTTCTTCTTGGAACCTTGGGGCTCCTCTGGAGACTTGTTTTTGTCTCTCTTTTGCTCAGGTGGATTTTTAGCTTTCTTCTTTCTTTTTGAATCCACCCTCGAATCTCCAGCAACCAGAGCTCGGTCTTTGGATGGTTTGATGGTGCCCATCATCACCAGTTTATCTTGTTCTTGTGTGAGAGATTCCATGAAATCTACAAGGCTAGGCATTTTCCAGGCTCGAACTGTCAACTTTGTGGCATAGAAGGTCGAAAAAAACACTGAATAGTCAGGGCCAAGCTTCAAGAGTATGGCCAAGACCAGTTGATCATCCTTCTTTTCGATCCCACATTGTTTTAGCTGCAAAACAAGTGCTTTGAACTTGGAAAAATAGAGTTGCAGGGATTCAAAGCTATTAGGACTCAGGGAGATCAATTCATTTTCAATTTGATGACCCTCATCTCATCTGTATTTCCAAAAATATCAACAATATTCTCCCATACTTCATTCGGTGATGTCAATCTACAAAGAGACGGAAAAGGAGGTCTCTGGATATGCTCAGACACAGGAGACCATAGGCCTCATCCCTCCTGTTGTGCCATTTAATATTCTCTGCAGCTGCATTGGGCTCTGCTTCTATTGCCATAGTCACTCTGTATAGGCCTTTCACTATCAACAGTATCTCCATCTCTGCTTTCCATTCAAAGAAGTTAAATGGAGTCAAGATGACCTTCTGAGATTGATCCATAGCTCAGAAATTGTCCCTTCAGTCAGCAGAATGCTCCTAGTCAATGATGTCGAACCTGTAAAACAAATTGGAAGGATAGAAATCGATATACAAAGGCTCTAATACCATGTGGAAATTGAACCCAGGTGTTAGAACAATTACACTCACAACAATTGCCAATTACACATGCAAATTACTCACAAAAGAGACTGAATATGGAGCTGAACACTAATCTGTATTGAATAAGTGTAAAATAGCCAACCCTGTGAAGTCATAGGCTGCCACAATAAATAATTACATGATAGATTCGAATGCATGAATATGCCATTCAAATTTAGTCAAAAGCAGGCTTACTAAATCTAAGCAAATCCCCCATAGGTGCATAAAGCAGTTTCCAAAGCTATCTAGGAGCTCATGAATTGGAAAAATCAGTTAGGCAAGCTAATAGGTGGTGGAAGGAAAACTCATACATGCTTTTCATAGGAGAAAAGAGTGGAGGATGTTGAGGACAAAAAACAAGTTAACTTCACCTAGTCAAACTTTCCCAATTGCCTTAAAACTCAGAAAAAGCAGGCAATAAAGCAGAAAAAGCAGACATGCACTAGGGAGGCTAGGAATAAAGCATATTTGATTCCAAGAGGTTTCCCAAGCACTCCATGACTCAAATTTATCAAGTTTGACCACTATGGATGTGTGGAGGACAACTTGCATAAGGTGGAATATGGAAACTAGGAAAATAAGACAAAAATTGGATTAATTAATGTCTAAGGTAGTTAAGTATGGGTTGATTATTCTAACACATCTTCTAGAAACCATAATCAACAATCTACAACTACTTCTACAATATGTGTCTTCTGCAACGCATTGCAACTTTTGCGATCTACATCTTCTACTCTATATATTCTTCACACATTTTAGTGTAGGGGATCCCTCTATTTTGTGCACTGTCTGTTGCATTTATTCCTTGTGTTTTCACATTTGTTTTGTTTTATATATACATCTTCTAGATTAAGGATCCATTGATACCCCAGAATTCAAAGGTTTCCAAATCAAAATATTACATCTTATTCATGTTCAAGCTTACTTCAACATTTCCATCTCTTGCTTATTTATACTATTCTTTATTAAGAAATGTGTCCACACGTTGGGATTTCTTTGTCGGTGATGCCCATACTTATTTACTTCATGTTCAAGATAACCAACTCATTCTATCTTACGTCGATGTACATATTTCGATAATTTGTCCTCATGATGTTTTGAGCACTTGAGTCCAATGACTTGGTGGTATCTGCGCATATGATTCCCATATCTTGGTAGGATATACACACTTACAAAAATTGCACACATATTCTCTATATACTTATTCAAACTGGCTTCAGGTACACAGAGAGCTATTACCTGATGGGTTTTGCACACTTCTAGGCCTTGTATACACATTTTCTATAAATTTGCTCAAACCAGATTCTTACTTGATATTTTCAATTGTAACACCCAAGCTTAAAAACTTTGTCATCATGTTTGGAATTCATCAACATATTTATTGTCTGAAATCAATAATATTCAAAACTTCATCATCATGTTTGACATTCATTAACATGTTTCTTATTTGAAATAAATGAAAACACAACGGTTCAACAATCTCCCCATATGAGTATGTTTGGGCCATGCTTAATCTTCATCTTTCTTCTCCTAGAGTCCCTAGTCCATGGTGGGATATATATGTGAGTCGGGACACCTAACTCATCATTCATTCTTTTTCATTTGTTGATGTATTTGTAACTTCAGAATGTATTCACTTGTATATTTATTATTGTATTTCATTATACCACAATGGAGATGTTTGTTCCTCTGATCAGGAGAGTCATTAATATAATAAATTCATGTAAATTCATTGAGGTTAACCCTTCATTGTAATTCAGGGAAATAGTCCCCACAATTGAGTTGAGGTTAACCCTCCATTGTAAGTCAGGACAATAGTCACCACGGTTGAGGGGTATTAGGGTTATTAGACTCTCCTAGTGAGGTTGGCCCTGTAAGAGTAAAAGTCAAGTGGAAAAAGGTATAAATAGAGAGTGAGACTCTCTATTTGGAACATACACTCACTCAACAGTAGTGCATTAGTGAAAGAGAAGTTGTTCGCACAAGTGAGAGAGAGAGAACAACTGGCAAAGATCATCTTTGTGTCTTTATGTTTTAATTTCGCTATTGGTGCTCATTCTATCTCTGAGGAAGTTGCGGGTTTTTCTACTTTATGGTTTTGTTGGCCGAATATACTTACCTATGGCAAACAACTAAAAAACAGGCCACACACTCGACTTACTGCAATCTTGTATGTGTTTGATGTGACTGTCTCTCACAGGATAAATGCCCTGCTTCCTGTAAAATGTGCTCTCAAGGTAGAGAGTCTCTTGAGGTGTAGGTGATAATTTTTACTTAACCAAACTTCCGTACAAATCAAAAGGTCTAATCTAAATGACTAACTAGTACTAACAAATACCTTAAGCTAAGAACAGAAAAATAATAGTAGCTCCTAATCCTATTCTAAATTTACCTATATGCAAGTTATCTATCCCAAATTGGGAGCTTGAATTAATACTCTAATAACAAGTTTTATTATAAAAAAATAATCTATAATCCTACAATGTTAGGAAAGCCCACTATTAGCAGAAACAGATCTAAATCAACTTACAATAAAACAACATCTTATCATAAATTAATTTGAACATGAAATAAAACTTGTAATCAAAATAGATTTAGCACAATATTGAAGCATGACAAGTACACTCAAGTACTAACGTAGAAATGAAACAAAGTCAACTCACACAGTTAGCACTTCATATAATACAATCTCATAATCAACTGAAAAAAAAAAATTGATGAAGAAACTCATTTACTTTTCCATATGACAACGAATAATTCACACTTCAACACTATGTCCTTCATTCAGAATCCATTGAAAAAGGTGCTTTCACATATATTATGACGATACATATATATATAAAGGAAATTCAACACAGGAGAAACAACATTAATATAGCATGATATAACTGACAGACTTAGCTAATGTCTTCAGAATCTCTATAAAATCCAGTGGTCCTCAGAAGTAGTTCTAAAGGAATGCAAGCATAACAGAATAATATTAAAGTACTGTAATATATTTTTTCTCCACAAGTTTTTGGATTCCAACCCCTTCCTTTTGTTTAGAGGTTGCTTATAAAGGAAACAAAAAACTACAACTAATTAACTAAAATTCCTATTCCTTAGGAAATATCTGAATTTTATCCAAATATGGTTCAACCACAACGAGAATCATAGGCATGCTGTTACAAAACCATCTGGAGAGAAAAATACGCCAAGAAGGTTAACTTATTGGAGAAAATCCAGCGTTATACTCTCCAGATTGTGATAACACCATATTGGATAATCCAGGCTAATAAAAGATTAGAAATGGAATTGTAGCAATCACAGAGCATCAATCAGTTGCAAATCATGAAACATTCTTCATTGAGTAACCACGCATAGTCAAAAAGCACAAATGTAGGCCAGCATCCAGCTTTATCCCAACAGCTTCATTAACACCTGTGAATGTTCAATAGAAATCTGTTTAGCAGGATTTAATGATGATCGCATAAACATGAGCGAGATATCTGCAGAATTTTGATTCTACAGATATTTCAATTTAATAATTTAAACCATGAGCTAAAAAACCAAAAACTCACCAAGCCAAAACATCACTAACCTGTGAAGGCCTATTCAAAATCCTCTGTATGCATAATTTAAGATACAAAAGCAAAAATTTATAAGTCTTTGGAGAAACAAAATATCAAGTTTTTAAAGCCGATTCAACTAAGAATCGAATGGGTACACTTCTCCTAGCATCACCCAGTTAGCTCTGAACTTGACAGCCCTGGTCCTGTTAATCCTATTCTGTTTCTTAAACTTTTGATTCTTCAGCAAAATCCTTTTAATCAATTCTTTGTATTTCAACCTATTTCCTCATAGCACATCCCATTTCTCAATCCAAGAGATCAATTCAGTTTTTAAACCTATGATTTCCTCCATGGAAATTGTTTGTATAACCTGTGCTTCCTTTAAATCTGTTTGCAGGGAGGAAATCACTCGAGCATGAGGATTTGGATCAATTTGATCTTTCGACTCTCTGTTCATGTTTATTCAGGCTTCTTCAGCTAGGTAAGGTTTTCTATTAATTTATTGATCACACTCGTGGTTCACTTGCTGACTGTCAACAACCTCATTTGCAGAAACAGACACGTATCTAAGATCTTGAACACATGGGCCTATGGGAACTAGATTTGGTTGAACTTCTGAAGAGTCACTTACCTCAACAATCGAGATATCCCCAACACTCAAATTTCTCCTGGCAAGTAAAGCGGTTCTCACGCTGCGTGTGGTCCTACGTATAGCCCGATTGCTCATTGCTCGACTAGTCTGATCTTCAGCCTCTATCTGCTTTATGTCAACCTATGAATGAGGAGGATTCTTGTTTCGACAGGTTATGGGGATTGTAGGTTTCCTTACTCCATCTCGAGAATTATTAGCAGGAATTTCATCACTAGTTTCAACCTCAACTTTTACATCATCAAAACTTAGGATTTGTTCAGGTTGAAACATTTCATCACCCAAAACATCTTCAGAACCAGAGTCCTCAAGTCCAGGCTCAGCTTCCTCATGGTTTACACACCTACGTCTAACCCTAGGCCTCTATTTGGGCCATTCCTCATTAGCACCAAACCCATTTCTCACAAGGAAGGAATCCTAGGTTTGACCTAGTTCTTCCAGTCGACAAGACACAAGGATTTTAATTAACCCATGATGGAATAAACTCCTATTTTTATCCCCAATATTAGTCTGATAGGTGGATGCCATTTTTTGCAAACTATTCAAAAATAAAAAGGGCATATTGACAAGGTACCCTTTGAATATCATCAATAGTCGAAGGTGATAAAATTACGTCTGAGACAACCTACCTTCACAAGTAACATACCTGATAATTAGCTCCAACAGAGCCCACCATTTCTTCATTAACAATCTGGAGGGGAAGCCAGATTTGAACTTGGTTTTTTGATGAGAAGGGGTAAGAAACCCCTTCCAATGGTCATTTTTAATATGCTTGCCTTTGTAACACCTCTCGCCAGTTTGTGGCAACCCAACGGCTTGAGAAATAAATTCCTCAGACAGCCTAAGTTCAACGTCTCCCACACGTGCATTAACCCCATCGAATGACCCTGTGAACGCCTTGGATACTGCCATATTGAAACCAAAAAACTTTCGTAAGAAATCGAACCATCCAAACCTTGACATTACCTCTTGACACTTGGGAGCAGTATGCAGATATTCATCACCAATAAGCTTGAACCTAGACACTGGAGCCATGGCAGTAGATAAACAAACCTCTAGGGTTTTTGGAAAATAGATTAAAAGATAAAGTCAATTTATCGACAATCTAAGCATTACCATCAATACTCCGAAATGCCCTATTCTATCAAAACCCTAAAAATATCCCTATAAGTTCATCATAACGTGAATTCGAAGAGAAACGAGATTTCAAAAATAACCTACCAAAACATGATGAGCTACAGGAGAGTCAAACAAGCGAGTTATTAAGAGTGATGTTTGCATGATTAAAGATTGACAGATGGCAACCTTCAAGCGACACGAATACCAAAACCCTAGCTCCACCATGACTTCAGTGTTGATTGTTATTTCATAATGACGTGATGATGTAGCCTAACTCATCATGTTTAACACATGGCCAAATGGTTTCCAAACCCCAATCTTTCATCTAACAAATAAAATCATAATAATGTGTTCACCTAAGGATATAATCAATAACTTAGGGTCAAGGTCAAAATAATCAAGGAATAATTTATAATGTAACCATACCAATGTCAAAACCTAAAAAGTGACTTTAGACCTTCATGACAATCTTTGATACTAACTCATTTCAGAAATACAAATTTGAAATAAGGGATAAGCGTATTGTATAGTAGGGTTCATGAAGATCATATTAAATCCACTTTAAAACTTATGACAACTAAGATAAGATAAATAATTCAGAAGTGATGAAGCTTGACCAGATTTCCTATATGAACCAAACAGTAACAATTACCTAACCATATAGTAACTAGTTTGAATTAATAATTTATAAATTCATTTGATTTTAATCATGCATGAGTGAGAAGTGGAAAAATAGGAGCTACTAATATTCTGTAATTATAGTCCTCCAAGTGATCGACAGAAATGAGGAATTAAGATCATGAGAGTCGAATTTTTCCATAATTGATATTAATCTTAGCGAATCGATCAGCCAAGTAAGATTCTATCGGGAGTACCTTAAGAATCAAAGATTCTAAGGGCACTCTCGAGATGTCCATGATGAGTGTTGATCCAGACCAAAATAACAAATATTGTTCGAAAAATTATCAATTTTGAAATTATTTGTTTTCAAGAATGCTCCGAAGGGTGTTGCTTGCCAACAATTGGCAACATGCTGGGACCAAACTAGTTATCTCTCTAAAAACAACATCCACATTCACATAATCACAAATGATGGATTAAAAATATCAAATCTCTGCCTAAATGATTCAAATTCAAAGTAGTCTGAACATATGACCAGACATCGACATATTTCTGTACCAACCCTATGACTGTCAGCCAAGTGTTCTTGATCCTAATCAGACTCAGAAAAGAGCAAGATGACTTAATTCCAATGTAGATCCATAAGGTCAAAAATAGGTTAACCAATACCCGCATAGATATGGCTTCTTTAGAACATTAGTTGGTTTTCCCCTCGTTAAGGAAAAATACCAGACAATACTCCTTTTCTTTTCCTTTTTATTTTTATTTTTTATAGGAACACAAAACCTTGTTAGTATATATACAAATTATATGCACAAAGACAAACATGAAAAGAATTAATCAGAAACACTATCTTAGCTTGGTGACCAAATAACAATAGCTTTATTCACCAATCCTACCAGAAACTGATCAGGCCAGCTCATGATGAGACTTCCTGTCTCTCAGTTATTTGACTAAGAGTTGCTGTCATTGTCTTGGTAACCAAATTTTGACAACATCATTCCAATAGAATTTATGATCATAAATAGTCCGGCTCGTGATGAGACCTCCTATTTTCTGATAATCCTTTTCACATTCACCTTATTTCAAGAGTATTGCCCTGGTCGAATAACCAGATGTATTCACGAAAATGAGGGAAGAAAGAGCATAGACTTCTCAAGATTGCTTAAGGATAACCAGGTATCTTCAACAAATTTTCAAGCTTAATAGACATCCATTGGAATCAGTAAATAAATTTCCTGAAGTATTTGATATGTAAGAAGACACTCAAAGACAACAATCAAGGACTACTGACAGAAAAATTGTGGAGAATAAAACTACCACAAGTCTAGACATAGATCACTTATGAGACATCCAATACTCCCAACCATCATCAGTGATTACGATCTGACATGCATTTCAGTCATTTCTATTCAATACATTTCATCATCAGGTTCTTTTTTAAGTCCATGCAGAATGCTTCATGTTGAATCTCGTGGTTACATATAGGGGATGCGTTGGGGAAAGCAACTATTTAAAGAGGCAAAACATAAACTTATGTACAGTAAATGATCTAAAGAGTTGAATTATTTTGTTGGGGCGTGGACCTTGAAGGTCCTTAATTTTGGCAACTCCGCGATTTTGGTGCGAAGCTTGTAAACGGAGTTGCGGCCCAAAATAGTCTTAGGGGTTTCGGGGTTGGGTCAAACCCCCTCTTTTTGTAAATAACCCATGGTTTAAGCCCATGGTTTTTAAGCCCATGGTTTAAACACATGGTATTTTAATAGTGCACTTGTATAAATAGGCACTTATGTAAAGGAAAAAGAGATTTTCAAAGATTTTTATATGATGATAATTTGATGCGAAGAAGCTAAGGCCTATTTTTGGGTTTAAGGTTAAGTCACAGCTGTGTGCATGGATGACCTTTGCTGCTGAGTGCACAAAGGGTTTTTTTAAGGATAAGTCCCAGTTGTGTGCGTGGATGACCTCTGCAGCTGAGTGCGCAGAGGGTTGTTAGAAGAAAGGATATGCAGCTTAGTGCGCAGTTTTGGGTTGTTGAGAAGATCTGCAGCTGAGTGCGCAGATCAAAACTGTGTTGGTTGTAAAGAATTGAATATAAACACAGTTCTGTGGACGTAGCCCCTACACTGGGGGTGAACCACGTATATCTTGTGTTGTGGTGGTTTTTGTTTATTTTGTTCCTGTTATATTTTATGCATTTGATAAGTAGGTGAATGATAAGTAAGATATATTGTTAAGAATTAACTTCGCTGTGAATTCCCGGTTAAGGGTTAAGAAAGTAACAGTCTTTTTATATAAACTACGAAGCTATTTAAGTGAATGTCAAAGCTCTGTATTGTATAAGTATACTTTGTTAAGGCTAAAGGTACAGTAATATCCCTCTTTTTCCTGCAGAAACCTGATTCTGTGGCACCCCATAGCTATTTCAGGTGAGACTACAACCTGTTCACAGGTTGTTGCCGAAAGGGCCAACACTATGGGTCTCTTTGTTGGTTGGTAAATAAAAGTATAAGAACCCAGGTCTACCCTAAGCGCCAACAAATTGGTTCCGTTATCGGTTGAACCAGTATCTGCTTTAAGAGGGATCTACGTCATACCTCGAGGGATATGTTTTGGAGGCCCTCAGTAAAAGAAATCGGTGACTGGATTGAAGATACTTATCTAAAATTTGCTGAACAAGAAAATAAGGATCCTCGTCGTAGCTCAGACGACTTCTTGCAAAGGTATGTTTTTACTGATATTTATGAAATTTTCTTTGGTAGTATCCACATATAATTGCACCAGTGGTTATCCAGGTTGACAAAAAGAAGGACAAACTTCCAAGAAGATCAGTCTCTTTCCTAGACCCCGGAAAGAATTAAGCTATTGAAAAGAGTGAACAACACGGTATCTAGAGCTGTTGACTTCTGGATAACGCGAACCCTTGAAGCATTTGTGACGGAGTTCACCATCGACACACATACTTCTTTTAGTGAAGCAGAAAGACAATTTTTCAAAGGACCAAGGGGTAAGTACCTGAATTCATTAAGTCTGAAAATTAAAATGCTCTTGGCTGAGAAACGCATATTGCTTATCGAATCAGATTGCTAGGTTTATTGCTACTAACCTATGTTTGAAAGCGAAAGTGACTTCGATGAGCAAAGTGGTTTGCTTCGCAATGGTAAAAGATACAAGAGAACTTTTGGATCCTATACCCTAGGCCAGAATACCAATTATACCTCATTAAGCCCTGAAGAATCTGAATCTAAAGAAACCCTCCTATAACTCCACAATGTAGATCTGTTATCCCTGAGAACCCTTCGCAGTCTGAGAGTAACCCTAGCCCGAGTAGTCATGTCGCAGGTCAGTCTACCTCAGTAAGATCCCCCGCCCTGTTACCATCCCTCCTCCTCCCCCTCCTCCCCCCCCTCGATCCACTATGGCCCATTTAAATGATGATATCAATCTCCTAGTCTTTAGAGGAACTGAATCAGAGGATCCAGAGCAGTTTTGGTTCTTATGCAAAGCTGTTTGGACTGATAAGAATATTATGGATCAAAATACAAGAATAGCGCAGCTGGTCACCTCTTTCAGAGACCGAGCTTTGACCTATTTTATGAAGTTTTCAAGTACTCAAAACTATATATTGGCTGATATTAAAAAAGAAATGATAAAAGAATTCAAGAAGCCTAAATCAGAGTCGCAGTCTATAACTGAACTAAAAGAAATTCAGTAGAAGCGAGGTGAATCAGTTTGGGACTTTGATCAGAGGTTCAAGGTTTTGTTGGATCAAGTTGGTTTCACTATTGGACTAGAACAACATAAAGAATGGTTCATCGCAGCACTCTTGCCTCATATCAGGACTCCACTTATGCAACAGAAGGTTGCTAATCAGCAGGAGGCATTGGAAATTGCTATGAAACTTGAAACCGCTCCTATTGGATATAATTCTGGAATAGCTCGAATACAAGCACAGTTAGCAGAAATGGCTTTGGAGCTTCGCGACATGAAGAAAGGGAAAGCTACTCGCAAAGAGGTTTGGTGTACACGATGTAAGACAGAAGGTCATGACAAAGAACAGTGTCCTGCATTAAGAAATTATTTGAATACTGGTGCACCAAACTCATTTAATCCTAATGTCCTATATTGTGAGATATATAGAACAACTGGACAGCATCAACCTGAAGATTGCTACCTGCTGCAAAGATATGTTCAAGTACCTAAGAATCCCTACTGCAAGTTCTGTAAGTCAGTTGGACACAACGAAGATGAATGTCGCAGCTTTGACCTCATGAGAGAGCGAACGTATGATGCTTATAGGGTACAACCCCATGCACAAGGAAATGATGGATATGGTTACCGTGGTAGTACATCAGGTCAAGGTAACTTCAGAGGTCATGGTCATGGTGGTATGCCTAGAAGAGGTCGATGCCAGGTTATTTTCTATAACTGTAATAAGGCAGGACATGTATCTAGATATTGTCAGAACCCAACTACGACATGTCGATATTGCAGAGCAGTCGATCATGTGATTGAGAAATGCCCACAGTTGATATCCAAGATACAAGAAAGAAATGGCGCTCCTACTCAGAATGTTCAGATGATTGCTGTCGAGAAAAGACCTGTCCCAGCCATTAACGTTGTTACAAGGAGTGGAGCTACGACGCAAGTGCAGAATAGGGAGAAACAGCCTGATGAGGCTTGGGTCCGTAAGACCCCAGAGAAAATTCCAGCCTTCGATGTTGGAAGAGAAAAAGGAACATTTATGGAAGCTAAAAAAGACTTTGCTGATCCGAGAACATCAGTAGCAACTACGCAACAGCATCAACAGCAGTTACAGTTTCAAGAAGCTTCACCGGATCAAGTAAGTACATTGACATCATTTTTACAGAGTTGTATGAAGCTATTAAGAAATCATAATTCTTTGAATGAGTTACAGAAAGTTATTCAGTCTTGCAAACCTCAGCGAAGCTCTGATAGAGGAAAAAATGTTAATAGAGTTAGAAGGACTGGAAGAGAAATGAGATTGCATGCTCAGATAGGAGATTATGACATGACTGATATCATTTTAGACCTGGAATCAGAAGTGAATGTCCTAACTAAGCAGAGATGGGAAAAAATGGGAAGAACTACGCTTGAATGGTCCCCTATATAGTTGAGATTAGCCAATCAGCAGAAGATTGTGCCCTTGGGAGGATTCCCTAATGTACCAGTGGACATTGATGGAGTAAGTACATTAACAGATTTTGAAGTCATTGAAATAATTGATGATAACAACCCCTATCCAGCCTTGCTAGGAATTGAATGGGAAATAGACAATGATGCAGTAATCAACCTTAGGAACAGACAGATGACTTTTAAAGGAAAAGGCTTGAGAGTCATAGTACCATTGGACCCTTCTCAAGGAGAAAGGTATACAGAGCCAGCCAGAGATGAAGATCAGGATGTTTTGGATCATATTTACAACATCACAGCTAAAGAAGAAGACTATGTTAACCCCACTGCTGAAGGTATAATGGATTGGCAGTGTGACAGTTCTTGCATGACTGATTCAGACGAAGGCCTAGAGAATTGGTGGAATAGACTTTATGAGCTGCATGTACATTGATGTGCAATAATTACTAAGTCTATTAGATGGGTTGGCTCACAGCCAAAGATATTACCTACTTTTGATGGCTTGACAGACCCAGAAGATTTTATTGCACAATTCTCAAAGCAAGTACCAGATTCGTAGAAAATGGAGATTCTAGATTCAGTATTCATAGCCGCAGCTGCCAGATGGTGGAATGGTCATAAAAAGTATATTCATAGTTGGAGAGCTTGCCAAAATTTTATTCGCCTAAGATTCATGGATCAACCTCAGGAGGTGCAAAGCAGATTTAATGGTAAGACTAGCCCTCAGGAACATTTGGAGCAGTGTTATGAAGCATGGAAGCATGTACCTTGTGAAGAATGGGTACATAGGTTTGTACACACTCTGGAACATGTAGCAAAGAATTGGTATGCGGAGGTGGAGCTTCGCCATGGTACTGTAAGTTGGGATAGCCTTATCGATAGTTTTGTGCTCACATTTTCTATTAATGAGGATTGCCCTACTTTGGACGCAGCTATTAGGGTGATCCATACTAAGGTGTTTGATGATGAAGAAATAGCCGAGCACCAACTTGACTGGAAGGAACAAGAAGCTAATGTAGTATAATGTTATAACCTTTCCATTGATGAAGACGATGACCTTCACAACATTAATATTCCTAAGTTAGAAGGACATTATGAAGTACATGGACCAGCAGTCGAATCACCTGAAGTAACTCAGCCCTTGAAAATAAGGAAAGTAAGCATTGGATCAGAAGAAATGCCTAACTACGCTACCATTGAAGATTATTGGGATGAAGAAATGGTGAGCAAAGTGACTGAACTCCTCCATGAGTATCAGGACTTATTTCCGACGAAGTTCTCAGAATTGAAAGGTATCCTTGCTGATATAGGAGTGATAAAAATCCCTTTGAAAGCTGATGCGAAGCCTATGAAGCAGCGCCCTTATAGGTTGAATCCTAAGTATAAAGAAAAATTCAGGATGGAGCTAGATAAGATGCTCGCTACAGGAATCATTGAGCCTGTCGAAGAGTCTGAATGGGTCATCCCTCTGGTGGTACAAGAAAAGAAGACCAAGGGAGAAATCAGAATCTGTGTTGATCTGAGGAAGCTAAATGATGCCTGTTTACATGATCCTTTCCCTACTCCCTTTATAGGTGAAGTTTTAGACAATGTCGGAGGTCAAGAAGTGTTTTCTTTCACTAATGGATTTTTAGGTTACCATTAGATCAGAATTGCTCTAGAGGATCGACATAAAACAACCTTCGCTATAGAAATGGGATATTTTTAGTATACTGTTATGCCCTTTGGATTGAAGAATGCACCTGCTATGTTTTCTAGAGTAGTCATATCTGCATTTAAGGAATTTATTCATAATTTCTCGAAAGTTTACTTTGATGATTGGAATATCTTTGGTTTATTGAAAGATCATATAGCCAGTTTAAGACTTATGCTGGACAAGTGTAGACAGCATTAGATTTCATAGAACCTGAAGAAGTGTATCTTTTGTGCACCTTTTGGAATTCTGCTAGGTCACATTGTATGCAAGCAAGGATTGATGGTGGATTTTGCGAAGATAGCCATTATTGTGAACTTGCCACCTCCAAAGTCTGTTAAGCAACTTCGCACTATGCTTGGTCATACTGGATATTACAGGAAATTCATCAAAGGATATGCTCAGATTATAGCCCCGATGGAAAAGAAATTGAAGAAAGATATTAAGTTTGAATGGACATCTGAATGTCAAAAAATCTTGGATATTTTGAAAGAAAAGATGGTAACTGCCCCTATCTTAGTATTCCCTGACTAGAATAAGGAGTTTCATGTTCATGTCGATGCATCCTCCATTGCTTTAGGTGTAGTATTGGCTCAGTCAGGTGAAGGTAATATTGATCACCCTATTTCTTTTGCAAGTAGGAAATTGTCCATAGCAGAAAATAATTATACTACAACAGAACAAGAAGGTATAGCTATGGTTTATGCCTCGTAGAAGTTTCGACATTATCTGTTAGGATCTCATTTTAAGATGTTCACTGACCATTCTGCTTTGAAGTATTTGGTTGACAAGCCTGTGTTAGGTGGAAGGATATGTAGATGGCTGATTTTGTTTCAGGAGTATGACTTTGAGATCATAGTTAAGCCAGGAAGACTTAACTTGGGGCCTGACCACTTGTCGAGGCTCGAGTCAGGAGAAGAACCCACTAGTTTGGATGAAGGTCTTCCTGATGCCCAGTTGTTTTCCATCCAGATGGTTAATGACTATTTTCAAGATATTGTTCAATACTTGTCTACAGGTTTTACACCCTCTGAGATGACAACACAGCAAAAGAAGCAGCAAGTGGTTAGAGCAGCTGACTTTACCTTGATAGAAGGATAGCTATATAATATGGGACCAGATGAAATACTGCGCAGATGTGTCTTGGAGCATGAAAATCCATTGATTTTGGCTGAGGCACATTCTGGAGCAGCAGGAGGTCATTATGCAGGAAAAGCTACGGCACAGAAAATTCTGACAGTTGGATTGTGGTGGCCTACGATTCATAAGGATGCAAGAGAGTATTGCCACAACTGCGATATCTATCAGAGGACAGGCAAACCATCCAGGAGGGATGAGATGCCTCTGGTTCCACAGGTAACTTTGCAAGCATTTGACAAGTGGGCCATTGAATTTATTGGACCAATCAATCCCCCTGCAAAGAAATCTGGAGCAAGATACATTATTACAGCAACTGATTACCTCACTCGTTGGGCCGAAGCTCAACCAGTCAAGGACTGTAGTGCTGCTACAGCTGCGAAGTTCATATTTGATAATATTTTGTCAAGGTTTGGATGTCCGAGAATTCTCATGAGTGATCAAAGATCACATTTTCTGAATAAAACTATTGAAGCATTGACCGAAGAATTTCAAGTATATCATCAGAAGAGTACTACCTACCATCCTCAAGCAAATGGAACTGTCAAATCCTTTAACAAGATCCTTGAGCACGCTCTGACGAAGGTTTGCAATGTTAACAGGAATGATTGGGACCTTAGAATTCCAGCAGTATTATGGGCTTATAGAACCACTTGCAAGAAATTGACAGGCCATACACCTTTTAGGCTGGTATATGGATAGGAAGCAGTTATGCCCATGGAGTACATTGTTCCCAGCCTCAGAATATCTACCTTCACAGGGATGGATGATCCAGCTATGTTGAATGAAAGGCTGACGAGGATACTGGAACTAGAAGAAGACAGATTCATTGCAAGTTTCCAGCAACAAGTACAAAAAGCTAGAGAAAACACATGGCATGATAGACACATTAAGAAGAAGCATTTCCAGAATGGTGATCTTGTTCTCTTATATGACAGTAAATTCATGAAATTCCTAGGTAAGTTCAAGACACATTGGAAAGGACCTTACATAGTTCAGAAAGTTACCAATGGTGGCACAATTCAGTTAGCTAAATTGAATGGAGAAATTTTTCCCTCCATGGTGAATGGAAGTAGATTAAAGAAGTACAGGGACAAGCCTGTACCCCCTGACCCAAAGTAATAGAAATAAGAAGAGTCTAAGTACCAAGAACAATTGAAATTGGGTACTAGACTATAATGAAGCTGTTCTCAGAGAAGATGTGGGAGATTGTTGGAAGTGTCGAAGGTTGTGGGAGAAATTATGTCATGGGTCGAAGGTCAATATGGTGTCAAAGGTCCTTATTATGGTGAAGCTAAAGTTAGTGTTTATGCTAAAGGAGAAAGGTGTGTTGAACCTTAAAAACCAACCACTGGAAAAAATCAGATCTGGCGGTGCCGGTACGTTAACTATATTAACTGCCTGTAATGATGAGATTTTGGGAAATCTAGCGCCATTTGGACAAAATCTACAGCTGCTTTGTCAGATCTAGTGTCTTCAATGCACAGTTATGGCATATTTGGTCGTTGGATTCTATAAGAAGACACCCAGACCTGCGAAGTTCGCATTACGCATTTTTTTGAGTTTTACAGTTCAGTCCATGTCAGTTGATCGTGAAGTCAAGGAATTGTTGAGAGAATTCAGAGAGAGGGGTCTACAGAATCTTATGAGCAATCCACCTGAATCTACACCTCGTGAAGAAATTCCCCTAGAACCAAGTCAACCAATGAATACACGATCAACCAGAAATAAATATAAGGCAGAATTTCGTTCTAAGTAGAACGAAGAAAGGAACAAGCCATCAGGAAATACACCAGAGGATCCCATGATGAATCCTCCTGGAGAATTCGAAGATGTTGGTAAGGATGAGAACGTTGCACCGCAGTGTCCACCATATCTTCCACCTGTTCAACCAAGAGTTCAACCACCTCGGCGAACAGCCAAGTTCACATTACGCACCCCTTCACTGCCACAAGGTCTGTAGTTGGTCGGAATAATGACAGGAAAAATAGACCGGCTTAAGTATGCAGACCACGATATGAATGATCGTGGGAAATTTCCGCAGTTTCCACCAGGGAAATACCTGCACTCTTTCCACTATCCAGAGACCGGTATGACACTACTGGAAGTGAAGCAGTGGGCTACCGGCTTGGAGAAAGATGGCTTGTTAAAGATGCTAAATGTCCCCCACTTTGGTCGTAGCATGCAGGTCACTGTGGTAGTCAAGCAACTATTGGAATTGGTGCATGATGGGCACCTATGGATAGGAAGCCAAAAAATAGGCATTGATGGACAGTTGATTCATAAGATTACCGGCTTACCAAAGGAAGGACCTGATCCTGGGATTGAATTCGTCGGGAAACACGAGGATACGAAGCTGGCACAGCATATGAAGGACCGCTTTGGCCTGATGAAAGGAAAGCGAGGGTATCAAACCTCGACAATTCGGCACTAGAACATTCGTTTCACTGCAGAGCTCCTAGCATGCAAGTTAATGCGGAAGTGCAGACCAAATAAAGTATCTACCCCGATTGTCAGTATTGCTATGAACTGTGGCGAAGGCTACAGTTACAATTGGGAAGCATACATTGCTAAGGAATTCCTCGAAGATGTCCGCGATGCACGGGAGAAATGTAGACCCTTTCATTACTCATGGTTTTTAGTGTGTATTGCACTGGTAGGATGGAGAGAGCCTGCCGAGGAACAGTTTGTTGATGTGCCTCCGGATATGCCTGGCGCAGGAAGGTATGCATCTCTGTGGGTCTTGCAGGATAAGGCCCTGCAGTAGATGACGAACTATGTGTTTGCCTTTTACACCATGAACATTTCATATGAGATCCTCAAGACACTGCAGCTCAGCAATGAGCTATTCTCTCAGCATGCGGGAGTGGCCAACTTCAAGGCTGACATGCATAATGTCTACATATAGGCCCGCGTAGACGATAAACATGCATGCTGGAAGTTGCCTTACGTGGTGACCCTGGAAGACATCCTCGCAGTAGTTCAGCAGTGGCCGGCTAAATGGATGAAGGATGCGGGAACAAGGCCCAACATACCAGTCCCCCCAGTGACAAATATGGGTGCAGGTCCTAGTCAGCCGCCACGGAGTGACTCACCAGAAGAAAGCGAAGAACAATATGAGTCGCAGTAGAGTGGAGATGACCATGATGGCGATGGTGGAGCTGATGAAGAGGAAGAATAATCAGTTAAGACAATATTCGACCCTAATCGCTCAGATAAGCGCAAGTCTCCAGAAGTGGAGGAAGTTATGAAGCCTTCGCCCAGAAATAAAACTAAGGTGTCGAAGGGAAAGAATATTGTCAACGAACCCACTTTGACGATTGAAGAGCTTGATCAGGCTTTGAGGAAGTCTACAGAGGTCTTAACCAGCAAATGGTCATAGTTTACAGCTACGCACCTTGATGCGCTCACTAGCGTAGTGCGGCGAATTGAAGAACTTAAGGAGTTAGCAGAAAGATCAGGAACTGGCGCTATAGCAAGCAGTGCCACAGTAGGCACGCAGCAAGATATGAGACAATGGCCAGCCAGAAACAACAGAGGAAAAGTACCAAGTGTAGCCCTTATAATAACTGACGCAGCATCGTGATCACAGATGAGTATGACAGTTGAGATAGACTACGCCAAGTTGTCTATGCCGGAGCTGCACCTTTGTCAGTTGGCAATCATGAACGAGATCCAAGAATGCGACAGCTACTCACAAAAGCAATTAGAAAATTCCATGAAGCAGAGTGAGAGCCTCGCAGCGCAGTTGGAAGAAGCGGAACAGAAAAAGAGGGAAGTAAAAAGTAAGCAGGATACACTGGCGCGAGTATTGGATGAGGCGTGTCGAAGTCTCCCTGACTTCGACATGCAGGCTGAAGAAGAACTAGAGCAGAGAATAGTCAAGCTGAAAGACTATGCACAACAGTCTTGAAGCCTGATAGAGAAGATGAAAATAGAGCATGAGGCCCAGATTGCAGAGCTTCAACTTCGCATCATTCCTGAGAGTCCACTAGAGGTCAGGGAGCAACACCGCAAAGATATTCAAGCCTCGGCAATGAAGATCTCAGATCTTGTGAGCAGTGGATCAAAGCTGCTAGATGAAAGTGTCGAGGCCTGGGAGAACTTGTAGGACAACCTGGAAGTAGAAAAGCTGCAAGAAACCATCAAGCAGCGACAGACAGAGTTGGATGCAGTAAAGGAGGAAATCAAGACATTGCCTCCTATGCAGAAGATGCTTAAGGTGAAGCATAGCAATGAGCTCTAGGAAGAAATTGAGTCCTGCAAAAGGAAAGAAGCACTATTAGTGAGCTCTGTGCAGCATCTCATTAACGAGGCCTTGGATTTGAGCACTGCTACGGACAACCAGCTCAAAGGCTTGAAGTAGTATGATGCATTCACACAAGAAAAGGCCAGTGGAGCATCTGCAACAACATTGCAGGAGATAGTGGAGAAGGAGCAAGCAGCTGAAGATATCATGCGTAGCCTCAGCAAGTAGTTCACTATCTTCGCCAACAAGATTCTCCCACCAGAAAAGAAGCAGAGTGTCTCGGGACGGGACACTGGTGAGTCTTAGGGGCCTGTTGGGGCGCAAACCTTGAAGGTCCTTAATTTTGGCAACTCCACGGTTTTGGTGCGAAGCTTGTAAGAGGAGTTGCGGCCCAAAATAGTCTTAGGGGTTTTGGGGTTGGATTGAACCCCCTCTTTTTGTAAATAACCCATGGTTTAAGCCCATGGTTTTTAAGCCCATAGTTTAAACACATGGTATTGTAATAGTGCACTTGTATAAATAGGCACTTATGTAACGGAAAAATATATTTTCGAAGGTTTTTATATGATGATAATTTGATGTGAAGAAGCTAAGGCCTATTTTTGGGTTTAAGGTTAAGTCCCAGCTGTGTGCGTGGATGACCTCTGCTGCTGAGTGCGCAGAGGGTTTTGTTAAGGATAAGTCCCAGCTATGTGCGTGGACGACCTCTACAGCTGAGTACGCAGAGGGTTGTTAGAAGAAAGGAGTATTGGCATCCGGAAGGAGTATAAATATTAGGGTTGTATTTCAACTTCTTTCATAATGCCCTATTCACAATTCCAGATGAAAAGAAGGAGTATTGTCTGATATTTTGCTTGAATGAGGGGAAAACCAACTAATGTTCTAAAGAAGCCATATCTATGCAGGTATTGGTTAACCTATTTTTGACCTTATGGATCTACATTGGAATTAAGTCATCTTGCTCTTGCCTGAGTCTGATTAGGATCAAGAAAACTTGGCTGACAGTCATAGGGTTGGTACAGAAATATGTCAATCTCTGGTCATATGTTCAGACTACTTTGAATTTGAATCATTTAGGCAGATATTTGATATTTTTAAGCCGTCATTTGTGATTATCTGAATGTGGATGTTGTTTTTACAGAGATAACTGGTTCTGTCCCAGCATGTCGCCAATTGTTGGCAAGCAACACCCCTCGGAGCATTCTTGAAAACACATAATTTGAAAATTGATAATTTTTCGAAAAATATTTGTTATTTTGGTCTGGATCAACACTCATCATGGACATCTTGGGAGTGCCCTTAGAATATTTGATTCTTAAGGAACTCCCGATAGAATATTACTTGGTTGATCGATTCACTGAGATTAATATCAGTTATGGTAAAATTCGACTCTCATGATCTTAATTCCTCATTTCTGTCAATCACTTGGAGGACTATAATTACAGAAGATTAGTAGCTCCTATTTTTCCACTTCTCACTCATGCATGATTAAAATCAAATGAATTTATAAATTATTAATTCAAACTAGTTACTATATGGTGCGATAATTGTTACTGTTTGGTTCATATAGGAAATCTGGTCAAGCTTCATCACTTCTGAATTATTTATCTTATCTTAGTTGTCATAAGTTTTAAAGAGGATTTAGTATGATCTTCATGAACCCTACTATACTATACGCTTATCCATTATTTCAAATTTGTATTTCTGAAATGAGTTAGTATCAAATATTGTCATGAAGGTCTAAAGTCACTTTTTAGGTTTTGACATTGGTCTGGTTCCATTATAAATTATTCCCTGATTATTTTGACCTTGACCCTAAGTTATTGATTATATCCGTAGGTGAACACATTATTATGATTTTATTTGTTAAATCAAAGATTGGGGTTTGGAAACTATTTGGTCATGTGTTAAACACGATGAGTTAGCCTACATCATCACGTCATTATGAAATAACAATCAACACTGAAGTCATGGTGGAGCTAGGGTTTTGGTATTCATGTCGCTTGAAGGTTGCCATATGTCAATCTTTAATCATGCAAACATCACTCTTAATAACTCACTTGCTTGACTCTCCTGTAGCTCATCATGTTTTGGTAGGTTATTTTCGAAATCTATTTTCTCTACCAATTCGCGTTATGATGAACTTACAGGGATATTTTCAGGGTTTTGATAGAATAGGGCATTTCGGAGTATTGATGGTAATGCTTAGACTGTCGATAAATTCACTATTTCTTTTAATCTGTTTTCCAAAAACCCTAGAGGTTTGTTTATCTGGTGCCATGGCTCTAGTGTCTAGGTTCGACCTTATTGGTGACGAATATCTACATGTTGCTCCCGAGTGTCAAGAGGTAATGTCAAGGTTTGGATGGTTGGAGTTCTTACGAAATTTTTCTAGTTTCAATATGGCAGTATCCAAGGCATTCGCAGGGTCATTCGATGGGGTTAATGCACGTGTGGGACACATTGAACTTAGGCTGTCTGAGGAATTTATTTCTCGAGTCGTTGGGTTGCCACAAACTGGCGAGAGGTGGTACAAAGGCAAGCATATTAAAAATGACCATTGGAAGGGGTTTCTTACCCCTACTCACCGAAAAACCAAGTTCAAATCTGGCTTCCCCTCTAGATTGTTAATGAAGAAATGGCGGGCTCTGTTGGAGCTAATTATCAGGTATGTTACTTGCGAAGGTAGGCTGTCTCAGACGCAATTTTATCACCTTCGGCTATTGATGATATTCAAGGGGTACCCTGTCAATATACCCTTTTTATTTTTGAATAGTTTGCACAAAATGGCATCCACCTATCAGACTAATATTGGGGATAAAAACAGGATTTTATTCCATCATGGGTTGATTAAAATCCTTGTGTCCTATCGACTGGAAGAACTAGGTCAAACCTGGGATTCCTTCCTTGTGAGAAATGGGTTTGGTGCTAATGAGGAATGGCCCAAACAGAGGCCTAGGGTTAGACGTAGGCATGTAAACAATGAGGAAGCTGAGCCTGGACTTGAGGAATCTGGTTCTCAATATGTTTTGGGTGATGAAATGTTTCAACCTGACCAAACACTAAGTTTTGATGATGTAAAAGTTGAGGTTGAAACTAGTGATGAAATTCCTGCTAATAATTATCGAGATCGAGTAAGGAAACCTCCAATCCCCATAACCTATAGAAACAAGAATCCTCCTCATTCACAGGTTGACATAAAGCAGACAGAGGCTAAAGATCAGACTAGTCAAGCAATGAGCAATCGAGCTATACGTAGGACCACACGCAGCATGACAGCCGCTTTTCTTGCCAGGAGAAATTTGAGTGTTGGGGATATCTCGGTTGTTGAGGTAAGTGACTCTTCAGAAGTTAGACCAAATCAAATTCCCATAGGCCCATGTGTTCAAGATATTAAACATGTGTCTATTTTTGCAAACGAGGTTTTTGACAGTCAGCAAGTGAACCACGAGTGTGATCAAGAAATTAATAGAAAACCTTACCTAGCTGAAGAAGCCCGAATAAACATGAACAGAGAGTTGAAAGATAAAATTGGTCCAAATCCTCATGCCTGAGTGATTTCCTCCCTGCAAATAGATTTAAAGGAAGCGCAGGTCATACAAACAATTTCCATGGAGGAAATCACAGGTTTAAAAACTGAATTGATCTCCTGGATTGAGAAATGGGATGTGCTGAGAGGAAATAAGTTGAAATACAAAGAACTGATTAAAAGGATTTTGCTGAAGAATCAAAATTTGAAGAAACAGAATAGGATTAATAGGACCAGAGCTGTTAGGTTCAGAGCTAAACTGGATGAAGCTAGGAGAAGTGTACCCATTTGATTCTCAGTCGAATCAGCTTTAAAATCTTAATTAATTGTTTCTCCAAAGACTTCTAAATTTTGTCTTTTGTATCTTAAATTATCCATACAGAGGATTTTGAATAGGAATTCATAGGTTAGTGATGTTTTGGATTTGTCAGTTTTTGGTTCTTTAGCTCATGGTTTAAATTATTAAATTGAAATATCTGCAAAATTAAAATTCTGCAGATATCTCGCTCATGTTTATGTGATCATCATTAAATCCTGCTAAACAAATTTCTGTTGAACGTTCACAGGTGTTAATGAAGCTGTTGGGATAAAGCTGGATGCTGGCCTACATTTGTGCTTTTTTACTATGCGTGGTTACTCAATGAAGAATGTTTCAAGATTTACAACTGATTGATGCTCTACGATTGCTACATTTCTGTTTCTAAGCTTTTATTAGCCTGGATTATCCAATATGGTGTTATCACGATCTGGAGAGTATAACACTAGATTTTCTCCAGTAAGTTAACCTTCTTGGGGTACTTTTCTCTGCAGATGGTTTTGTAACAGCATGCCTATGATTCTGGTCGTGGTTGAACCATATTTGGATAAAATTCAAATATTTCCTGAGGAATAGGAATTTTAGTTAATCAGTTGTAGTTTTTTGTTTCCTTTATAAGCAACCTCTAAACAGAAGGAAGGGGTTGGAATACAAAAACTTGTGGAGAACAAATATATTACAGTACTTTAATATTATTCTGTTATGCTTACATTCCTTTAGAACTACTTCTGAGGACCACTGGATTTTACAGAGATTCTGAAGACATTAGCTAACTCTGTCAGTTATATCATGTTGTCTTAATGTTGTTTCTCCTGTGTTGATTTTTTTTTTTCTATATATATGTATTGTCATAATATATGTGAAAGCACTTTTTTTAATGGATTCTGAACGAAGGACATAGTGTTGAAGTGTGAATGATTCATTGTCATATGGAAAAGTAAATGAGTTTCTTCATGATTTTTTTTTAGTTGACTATGAGATTGTATTATATGAAGTACTAACTGTGTGAGTTGACTTTGTTTCATTTCTACGTTAGTACCTGAGTGTACTTGTCATGCTTCAATATTGTGCTAAATCTATTTTGACTACAAGTAATTTTATTTCATGTTCAAATTAATTTATGATAAGATGTTGTTTTATTGTAAGTTGATTTAGATCTGTTTCTGCTGATAGTGGGCTTTCCTAACATTGCAGGATTATAGATCATTTTTTTATAATAAAACTTGTTATCATAGTATCCCAGTTTGGGATAGATAACTTACATCTAGTTCATTTTAGAATAGGATTAGGAGCCACTATTATTTTTCTATTCTTAGCTTAAGGTATTTGTTAGTACTAATTAGTCATTTAGATTAGACCTTTTGATTTGTACGGAATTTTGGTTAAGTAAAAATTATCACCTAAACCTCAAGAGACTCTGTACCTTGAGAGCACATTTTAGAGGAAGCAAGGCCTTTATCCTGTGAGAGACAGTCACATCAAACACATACAAGATTGCAGTAAGTCGAGTGTGTGGGCTATTTTTCAGTTGTTGGCCATAGGTCAATATATTCGGCCAATAGGTTTCCCCGAGGAAAATTCCTTGTGTCTCTTGTCTCTTATGATTAGTGTTGTGCATGTTATTCTCTTAGATAAGATCCTAGATCATATTGATTAAATGATAAAAAACTAACATGGTATCAGAGCTAACCTAAGAAGAAGACATTGTGCAACTGTAGAATCTAGGGATTATTACTTTTTGAGTATCTCTCCACATATCATCAGAAAAAGAAGGATAGGATAACTCTCCATTGAAGGGCACATCTTTCTGTCGAAGCGAAATTTAATTCTGGACATTTTTCAGTTTTTGACCTGTCACTACTGCATGAAATTAGGTATTTTCACAGAAGAGGATTTTTTTGAGTGATCCCAGCATAGGATTTCTCTCCTCCTCAAAATCGAAATTTATAGACCAAGATCAAAAATTTTGGTTGGGTAAAACTCCAGGAAAGCCAAACCCTATTTTGTCCCCGGACTAGAAAACCCTAAAAGACTAAAACTAGTCATTTTGGTGAATTCGCTATATCTTGAGATTGGAGAAGGCTCAAAAGCTGAAACTTTTATAGGCCGAAGATAAATTCCTGATGTACCTTGTGTAAATGTTTCAACCTTAGATTCACTATATTCTGGGAGATATGATTCCACCAAATAAGGGTTCTAGCCTCTTCCTCGATTCATCCCTAAACATGACACCTAGGGAAAATTGCTATATCTTGGGCTAAGAAGGTCCAAATGAAATTTCACAAAATGTACCAAATAGGTCACTGACTTTAATTTCTGTGGTAAAATTTTTAAAACCTTAGGTGAAATAGTGACATGTGGCATTCTGTACAATTTCACTATGCTCAGCAGTCCTGAAATAAGTCACCTTGGGAAAACTCTTGTAAGTCCCAATTGGTAGATCCGATTCTGCTCAAAATAGCGGTGTTGGAAAGAGGAAAGAGGAGGTTACCTTAGTGTGAATTTTCAGACAAAGAGGAGTAGTAATTTCGGATATATTGGAGAAACAATATCAGGAAAGTCTGTAGAAGAAATTGAAGAAAACTAGGGCATAAGATATTTTGTAGTTTTTATCACAGTTTTGGGAAAATGAGTATGCTTCTCAGCTCACCTTGAGGAGGTGCATATTTAAAATATGAACCAGGACGGACACCTCAAATCAGTAAGATCTAATCTTTTGCTATTTACATTTGAGGTTCTCATTTCAAAATGACCTATCACATCAGCTTGATGACAAGCTTGGTGAAGATGAAAACTTCCAAGTATGGAAGTATAAGACCTTTATGATCCTTGAAGAAATTGACTTGGATCGGTATTTCAGTAAGAAAGGTCTAGGAGCCAGAGGGAGATAAGGCTAAGGATAGAGCCAAGAGAATCATTGCAGATTCTATTAAAGATCATCTCATCCCTCATGTGTCATACTTGAAGACACCAAAAGGAAGTGTTCGTTGCTATGACGAAGCAATCGAAGAAGAACAAGATATTGTTATAACAACCTTGAATGATAATGGGATTCATTCATTCAAGGAATGTGTGCCAAAAGGAAGTGATTACCTTCACCAGACTCTAGGAAGAGTGCACACAAGAAGAACCTCGACTCATAAGAAGAGAAGATAAGATGGGAGCAACTAAAGGTTAAGCTCTCACGATTCAAAGAATATCCCTCAAGCAATGAGGAATATGAAGGACTCAATTCTTGAAGAACCTCTTATCCATATTATCATTTGGATAAGAAATGATGATTTCATGAATAAAAAAGATGATAAAGTTGAAGGCACAAGCAAGAGTCTACCCACAAAACAAATAAAGATAAGTATTTGAATTTTCGTTTCCTATATATTTAGCTATTTATATGACATTGTTCAGTTGTAGAATGTTTGCATTAATGAAATTATACTACTAATATGCATGTGATGGGTACGTAGCTCATGGTTCTATACAACTCTCCATTGCTACTTATCTAGAATGAAACCTCTTTGCTGACATATTGGATTAGTGCACAATCTCAATGATGTCATGGTAGAGATGGAAGGAATCTAGAAAGTTTCTGTGAGATATGGATGAATGTTGTATTGGCTAAAATAGTTGCATGATTATATCTTTATGCATAATAATTTTCCATTATAAATACATATTATGAAATGTTTCTAACCATATAATTGGTGCATTTGACATGTAGGAAAGATCGCGTACAATCACCTACAAGAAAAGAAGGATGAGACTTGTTCCAAAGAACAAGTGACGACAGTTCAAGATTCACTCTAATAATCCAAAATGAATAATGATGACTAGAATGCAATGTCAAAGACGTGAATGGAAGTCCGTAGTATATTCCATATGGATCTACAAGATCCAACATGCAGTAGATGACAACATCGTGAGATACAAGGCAATATTTGTAGCACAATGATTCTCACAAAAAGAAGGAATAGACTACGAAGAACCATTTGCAGCCAGTGGAAGTCAAGACACATGAAAGGGAGACTCATGTGTGAAAATTAAAGAAGACCTTGTATGAGCTTAGAAGGAACCCATGGGATAACACATACATGAGGATCTTGAATATCACCTAGAGTAATGAAGATATTAACCTTTGCTACAAGGTTGAAGATGGAAGCCTATAGAGGATGGCAAGGTCACAGATGGGTGTGAGAAGAAATTTTGAAAAGGTTCAAGATAGAGGATATTGGTATCCAGTGACCCTAGATTGATACATAGAATATTAGTAGCTGAGGAAGATACTTGTCACTCTAGTACAGAATGTTTCAATGCATAGAGTACGAAAGGCAGAGGGAGAATGATGCTCCACTTCAGAGGGAGTGACTACAAAAGATCCTAAGGTTCAGCATGGTACGACAAGATGGACAACTTACTGATGGCTCTAGGATTTAATGAGAGTAAACAGATTCCAACCTTTACTTCAAGGTTGAAGGAAGAAGACCAGTGATGATCCTGTTATATGTCAATGACTTGTTCCTGGCAGGAAAAGAGGAACTCATTAAAGTTGCAATAAGGAGACTTGTTACCGAGTTCGAGATGAAGGACTTAGATATGATGCACTAATTTCTAGGCATGGAGGTGTGGAAAAGTGTGGATGCAATCTCCCTTCAACAAGGGAACTATGAAATAGAGATCCTGAAGAGGTTCGGTATGATGGACTGCAAGGCCATGGCCACATCTATGGCATCGAACCTGAAGCTATTGAGTGATGCTTCATCAAATTCTGTTGATTCCATGATGTATCGTCAGATGATTGGGTCCTTGATGTACCTAACGAATACGAGACCAAATATTTGGTTTGCTATGAACACATTGAGCCAGTTCCTAATGGATCTGAGACATGTTCACCTGATTGTTGTAAAGCATATTCTGAGGTACCTGAAGGGTACAGTTGACTATGGGCTCAAATATGAAGCAAATCAGAATATTAACATGGAGGGTTATGTGGATTCGGATTGGGAAGTTGGTTCCATTGATAAGAAGAGCACTTTAGGGTGTTGCTTTAGTATGATATCAGGTGTGATCTCTTGGTTTAGTAGGAAGCTGTCCTGCATGGCGCTGAGAACAGCCGAGGAAAAATATGTTGCCACTTGCTCGGCTATTTGGGAGGTAGTATGCTTCTTTTGAAATCTACTATTTTATTTGATTGATCTGACTTGCATTTTTGTATGATGCAGAGAGGAGTAGTGAAGCTCCAATATGTGATCCAGATTAAGATCTCTCGAAAGAGGGAGTTCTAGCATATCTGGTGAGACAGGTTGTTTGAGCATAAAATCCTGGCAAAGATCGTAGGTTGCTTAGACGTAAACATCCCTGTAGGTTGTCCTTAGATGTAATTAGTCCTAGCAAAGCTCACAGGTTATCCTTGGATGTAATCAAACCTGATGTGATTCTATGCTATAAATGACCAGAGTGAAGTTTGAATACTTCAGGGAGAAGCTTCGTGTTCTCCAGATCGAGGTTCCTTCCAAGGGGAAGTGATGAGTCCGTGAATCCTTTCTGTTATGATGGAAGGCTGCACCTCCCATGGTTATATGTAAGTGCTGCAGCCTTTCTGAAATGGTGGTAGGATTAAGTTCCTCCCATGGTCAGATGTAAGTGTTGTGCCTTTCTGACATGGTGGCAGGATTGGTTCCTCCCATGGTCATATGTAAGTGATGTGACTTTCTGACATGGTGGCAGGATTGGTTCCTCCCATGGTCAGATGTAATTGTTGTGCCTTTCTGACATGGTGACGGGATTGGTTCCTCCCATGGTCAGATGTAAGTGTTGTGCCTTTCTGACATGGTGGCAAGATTGGTTCCTCCCATGGTCAGATGTAAGTTCAATGCCTTTCTGACATGGTGGCAGTATTGGTTCCTCCCATGGTCAGATGTAAGTGTTTTTCCTTTTCGACATGGTGGCAGGATTTCTTCCTCCCATGGTCAGATATAAGTGTTGAATATGTGAAGACCTGCATGGAGGCTAGGCCTACATCCAGCAAGGCTGGCTCTGTAGAAATTCCTATGACGAGTATAATTGAGAGATAACACCATTTGCTCGAGATAGCGAGATCTTTGATGATGATCCATCTTTTATGATGATCCAAATTTGATGATGATCCAACTTCGATGATGATTCAATGATGAAGACTTGTGTTGATGAACTCTGTCAAGAGAATACCTTCCTATTTAAGAGGGAGTGTTGATGTATTTGTAACTTCGGAATGTATTCACTTGTATATTTCTTATTGTATGTCATTATACCCCTATAGAGATGTTTGTTCCTTTGATCGGGAGAGTCATTAATATAATAAAGTCATGTAAAGTCATTGAGGTTAACCCTCCATTGTAAGTCAAAGCAATAGTCCCCACAATTGAGTTGAGGTTAAACCTCTATTGTAAGTCGGGGCAATAGTCCCCATAGTTGAGGGGTATTAGGGTTATTAGAATCTCCTAGTGAGGTCGGCCCTGTAAGAGTAAAATTCAAGTGGAAAACAGGTATAAATAGAGAGTGAGACTCTCTATTTGGAACATACACTCACTCAACATTAGCGCAGGAGTGAGAGAGGAGTAGATGACATAAGTGTGAGAGAGAACCACTGGTGGAGATCATCTTTGTGTCTTTGGGTTTTGCTTTTGCTATTAGTGCTCATTCTATCTCTAAGGAAGTTGCAGGGTTTTCTCCTTTATGGTTTCCCCAAGGAAAATTCTTTGTGTCTCTTATCTCTTGTGATTATTGTTTTGCATGTTATTCTCTCAGATAAGACCTTAGACCATATTGATTAAATGATAAAAATATAATATCGTTATCCATCTTCCCAAAGAGATTGCTTCTAGTAGAGCAAGACAGTTTGATCTCGAGGGATGTCAATGTTCTACGTGATGGCCTAAAATGACTCTTTTTCTTGCAACATGGTAAGATGTTTTCATGATTCTACCCATAATTAAGCAAAAGTTCCTGCTCTGATCTCCCAAAAATAGTGTTCTTGGATCAAGTCGTGGTGTAATTTCTAGGATGTGTTCCATATTTGAAATCATTGTTAAAGATCCTCCCATTGAACAAGGTTGTTTTATTCAACATTGGGGGAGTATTTTTCTCTCCATAGCCTTATTTAAATATATGTTGTCATTTTGAGACAACTCCACCAAACATTAACACTTAGGATTTGGTTCATGATTTCTAGGTCTCTGAAGCCAAGACCTCCAAATATTTTGGGTTGGAAGAGATTCACTCACTTAACAAGATCCCATTTTATTTTGTCTCTTATTCCACTTCTAATCATTTGTGCTAAATATTGGGAATCATTTTAAGGATTTCCTTCCTTAAAATCTAAAGAGGGATAGCTTGCATGACCTATTTAAGAATCCAAAGAAAAATAAATAAAGAGGGATAGCTTGCATGACCTATTTAAGAAAAGTGATACGACTAGGAAAGTTCAAGGTACTGAAGGTCCATGAAGAGTGTTTTCTCCCAATGAGGTCAAGAGTTATTCCCATGATCTATTCCAAAGGTTGTTGTCAATGATAGGAATGGACAAGGTATTTTGATGAAGGGAACTCCTAGAGAATCCTAAAATCCATGAAATGTGACATTGAATGGTGATAGGGATATTGAATAAAAAAATGCACGATTTTGAATTATTGATTAAGTTTCCCAAGGAATCACTAAATTCCTTAAACATGGTTTTAAGGGAAACAAATTATCTGATAGAGGAGGTCCCCATGAGGTGGGTACCATCAACAAAATATTTGCGCAAAGGGTATGGATTAAATCCATGAAGGGTAATATCAACCAAGGTATGATCCTGAATAAAAACCTTGAGTCTACTACAAAAATCTTCTTCCATTAAGATAAAAATAAAAGGTGATAGAGGGTCTCCTTGATGAATTCCCCAAGATGGGGAAAAGATTTCTAAGGGGGATCAATTAAGCATAATGGAGAAAAAGGAAGAAGAAGTGAGAGCCATTACCCAGTTTATCTAGCTAGTATCAAATACAAAAGTTGTAAGGACATCCTGCATATGCTGCTACCTTAACTTGTCAAAATATTTTGAAATGTCTAGTTTGATAATCATACCTGGAGTTCTGGTGGTGCATAGGAAGTGAATCAATTTGTGTGCCAAAATAGAAATTTCAATGATCTTCCTTCCTTCCACATATCTTTCCTACTCCTAAGAAATAAGGTGCGATAGAAATGGATTTAACCTCGAAGTTATGAACTTTGAAATGACTTTGTAGATAACATTGCAGAGGGAGATTGGCCTGAAATTTGTGGGGTCCTCAACCTTTGCTTCCTTGGATATGCATGGAATGAACATAGAATTTATGGTGGATAAGACTCCCTACGTTCATATAAAGTCCTTGACCAGAAGCCATACTTATTCCTTGAATATTAACCAATAATGGTGGAATAATTTCATTGTAAAAACATATGGTCCTGATGATTTTCCTAGAGACATTTATTTCATGGCCATGTCCACTTCCTCCTGAGTTATGGGTCTCATGAAAGGAATGTTATTCTCTTCCAAAATAGAGTGTGGGATGTGATGTGTAATTTTTGTGATGGTTCCTCCTTGATCCTCATGTGGTTCTAACATTAAGTCCTTCAATAAATGAATAGGTTCCCTCTTGATGTCCCTTCGTTCACTAATTATTTCCCCTTAAGGAGTTATGATCTTATGATTTCAATTGGCATTCCTTCTCTAGATGGTGGATTTGTGAAAAAACTTGGTATTTCTCTCACCTTATTTAATCAATTGGATCCTTGACTTTTGGTTCCATAGAAACTCCTCCTATAGCTTAAACTCTATAATTTGTTGTGCCAAAGACCATTCTTTTTCAACGAGGTCATGTCATGTCCCCAATTAAATAATTTCCAAATAAGACTATTTGCAAATAATGTTTCACCAACCTACTAGTTCCATAGGTTGAGATGGAGACATAAATTGTGTAATAAGGGGATATGGGACCCAAAAGGACATTATTTTACCATATTCACATTTAAATGGGTCGCATAAATGATAAATTCTAACAAAATAATGTGGCATGGGTTAATGAAGACACTTGGAATCTTGTGAAGACTTTGGGTGACTAGATTCTCTGCACACTCGACATAATATTCATACAAATTCAAACAAATGGATAATGTAACATTATTGGATGGTAATGTGGTGTCAAATATCATATAATGAGCCAAGGAATTCAAATTGGTAAAGGAGGGTAACTCCCACGGAAGAGGAAGATACTAGAAGACAAGGTGTGCCACTTGGAAGGAGATTCTATGCACAATATGACAACAAATGATGGAAGATTCTATGAAAAGTATGACAAATTCAGACCTGATTTCTGAAATATGAAAAATATGGAATTCCAGGGCTAAAAAAATCCACTGAGCGGTCAAATTTGGAGTTGGAGGAAGCCATTCGAAATGGGGAAAGAATTGGAGCATGAAGAGGAAGACAAGTGTCATGCAAGTTACTAAACCACTAAGATGAGTTGGAGGAAGCTAATGGAGGGAAATTAGACCTTAGGAGGAATCATGAAGTTAATAAAAGGATTCAATGAGGAAGGAGAATCTATTTTGATAATTTGTTAATGGGCCTTTGTCATTTTGGAGAGCTTTTTCTTGTCCATTGTACAGTGAGTTTTCACTCTCCGTACTTCTGAACCAATTTCGAGGGAGGTGTATTCCTTTCCAAGTTGGTTGATGGAGAGTTCATTAATAATTCTCATGGGATATTAATGAAGGATTTTTATTTTCATTTTTAAGGTCAAGAAAATTGAATTCTCATCTATCTCCCCATTCTCTAATTCCTTCTTCTCCATTCCCTCACACTCTCATTTGATGGCTCACTTGTTGGAGTGATTCTTGCGCCTTGCTAAGGATAGTTGATGGAAAATATTTGAATTATGATGTATGGATCTTTAATATCATATCCATATTATCTATAAGTAGAAATCTCATAAATACATGTATGAAAGTATCGCGTTCCCCATGCTATTGAATAACTAGTTTTCATGGATTTGGATTCAATATTGAAGTAGCTTTATATCAGATTTGTATGAGGAAATTTATATGAGTTTTATGATGAAGGGGAAGAAATATATTATGTATGTCTCTGTAACATTATTTACACATTATTTGTAAGTCTAAATATCATAAATACATGTATGAAAAGCTTTCATACTCATGCCCTTGTATCACTAGTCTTCATAGATTTTGGATTCAATCTTGAAGTAGTTTTATACCAGATATGTATGAGATATATTCTATTGGTTTGAGGATATTTTCACAAAAATATATGATTTATTACTCTATAATTTCATTTCCATAACCACTATGGTTGGAAATACAAGAAACTCATGTGTGAAAAGCTTGCATTCCCATGCCATTGAATCACTAGTTTCCATGACTTTGGCTTCAATCTTGGAGGAGTATTGTATCATATCCATGGGATGGTTTTCCTTTAAGTTTTATGGTTTTTGGGAAGAAATTTTTATTCCATATACTACCACCATGTTTTATATTACTCTTATAACCATATATTCTACCTTTCCTGTGTCAAAGTCTTTCTAGTAATGCAAATTTCCCTTACGCAATTTCTATGAAAGTTACCCTACAAATGTTGTAGACAATAATCCATTTTCAAAACTTCATACAAATGATTAAGGAAATTTATTGATGTCTTATACTAATTCCCATACTCTTTTCTTATATTTTGGAGGGTCGGACTTGATTTGGAGACCTAGTTTGGCCATCACCCTTTGGGGAATTTGAACACAATTTCCTAGTAATTTTGGCCTTTTTGTTATTAGCCCCAAAAAAGTTTGTAGAGGTCTAAAGTATGATAAAAATTATCCATAAAATACCTTGTGATTTTTTAAGACTCACCATACCATATCCTTTAATATTCGGTACCATTTAGTGAAAGTTGGAACCCTCTAGTGTCATGACTAGTTAAGCTCGAATTTTGCCCAAATTCCACTGTTCTCCAAAATTCCAAAAAGGTACATTACAATGGTATCATAGCATGGTCCTTGAACCTGTGAATTAATACCATCCATTTAATAAAAAAATTCATATATGTCTTGGTTTCATAATCGACCCACCAAGCCCACTTTGTTTCCTCCCTGCCAAGGGAAGAAGAAATTACAACCAAAGATATCGAAGCATGCTACCAGGGGTATCAAACATTGAGATGGGATATTCGTGAAAGGTATTATTTCCAATATTATATTCTCAAGTATTTTTTTTTTACTATAAGGAAATTTAGAACTCATTAAGGAATCATCACCAATTCACAAGTATGGAGGAGACCTAGGAGCTACCAATTTATGTGGGTGGTGAAGCAGAAAAATAATTACATCAAGAGGATTGAAAGTCACTCCAAAATGACTTTGAAAAATATGAGGAAACATCACATGATAATGAAGAAGAGTACCTTGAAACTATTGAATATCATTCTTAAAGACATTCTAGTGTGGACATGGACCAAAGGGCATCTACTGATGGATGCTTGAACTGTGAAGGAGTGCCTATTGATGGGTGCTCACAACTCTATGTTGGGGACATAGAGATCAGATTTGAAAATGTTGCTGCAAGAAAAATTTATCATGAGCATAAAGATTAAGACCTTGTAGAATCTAATGAAGAACCAAGGTCAACATTTCCATCACCACTTGAGCTTCAAGAAGTTGATCAAATCAAGAAGAAAGTAGAAGAGGAGGTTCCTCACCAAGAACCTCTTTTTCTTGAAGTTCCATTGAAGATGAGTGAAATTAATATCCATGAGGCCCTTAGAATACTCAATTACACTAAAGCATTGGTATCAAATTATTGTTGGAGATTTTCTTCATTGGAGGAGCCATACTAGGCTTGAAGACATGGAGAAGATTCAAAGAGAAATGTGCACAATCAAAGGTAATTTCATGTCTTTTATTTTTGATATAAACAATTTGGTTGAGATTAATGAATGGTTACATGAATAATACTTGAATAATAATGAGGATATGCATAGGCTCAAAAATAAAAATGAGCACCTTCTTAATAGGTTGCAAGATACTTGTTCTTCCTCCTATGTTTCATATTTTCATATGGTAGATTGCTTGGAGGATTCTCATGACATGAGGGATCATGAGAGACATGGAAAATTGCAGGTTCTTGATGTGTTTAAATATGGCCTTGATGAGAGACAATCACTTGTTGTGGTGGAAGAGGAACTTGATCTTCCTCTTGAAAATGGTTTCACACTTTTTGAAGAAGTTCATGATTCCACTACGTTGGAACCAACCTACGAGGGATTTTTTGCATTTTTTAGGGAGATGCATGTTCCTACCCCTATGGAGTCTTCACATGATGAAAATTTTGCACTTTATACTCCTTTGGGTGAGTTGGTTCTTTCTCCTACATCCTACACTTCCATATTTTGCAGCATTCATCCTAATGAAGTATGGGTGAAAGGTTTCTTTTTAATGTTGCCGCATGAGGAGTATGAAACTCCTATATCTCCTTTTGATGATGACATGATTAGAGAACCATATTCTTTACATTTGAAATAGAATCCATTTTTACATTGTGATGATACACATCTACATGGATGCATCTATGGTATTCACTTGAGTCACTTGGAGACTCATGATTTTCCTTTCTCGTTGCCTAGTCCATTTGATGTTGGATGAACTTCATCCCACACTTGGGTGAAGATATATATGATTGAATAAAATTATTGTTGGAAGCAACATAATATGCTATTTCATGATGATATACATATTCATGGTTGTATTGATGAGACTTCTTTGAGCCACTTGAAGTCTTCATGTTTTCTTTGCTCCTTATTTGGTTCATATTTTGGTGGAGGTTCTTCATCCACTTCTTGGATGAAAGAACATATGGTTATATTGATGCACATTATATATTTTTGGAGCAGAGTTATGGGACATGGGATCCTCACCTATTTCATTGGGGCATATCTGGTATAATACTCATTGCTTATGTGTATGGACCACATGGTGATCTACTTACTTGGATGTACAAGAACTTTCATGATTTTTTGATGAGGTACCTTCTTGATGCACATTTGTATGATGTTGTTATGTAATTTCATGATCTATATTTTTTACTCATGATATTTAGAAGGGTGCAATACCAGCAATGGGATCCTGTAATTGCTTGTTTTCATATCACTTGGAGTAGCAGTTTGGTTGTTGGTTTGAGAAAGCAAACCAACCTTCAATTATTTGAGTTCATATTTGTAGATAAATGTTCCAGTTTCCTATGTGTGAGACATTTTGAGAGATGGATTCAATTTTCACATGCTTGGCATTTCATCAAAGAAATTTCACACCATGCATGTATCAGGATCATATGGGACCCTAGGATCATTTTTGGTCTCATTGGTTTCAATTATGGGGGCAACAAGCAGCATTGGATATTTATTCACCACTTGAGAATATGATTGTAATCAGAGTAGTGCAGAAACAAGCATGGTGGTTCCTCTCTAAAATTTTATTGGAATATTAAGACACTCAAAGTTTGGTAACTCAACACCAACTTCAAATAGTTATACACAAGCAAAAAGGGGTGAAAGTTCAAAAAAGGTTTCCAAAATATGGAGGTAAAGATTATTTGAACAAAATTGGTTTTTATGGATTTAATTAATCATTTTGGTGTTAATGGTGATGTTACATGATATACTAATATGCACAATAGGAGATACATTTAATTTTGGAAACAGAAAATTGTAGTACATGAGTTCCACTACTCAAGTTGCAGCTAAATAAAATCAATGAGCAGAACCATAAGAGAGTACTCGGTGCAAGGGAAGGAGTACCAAATGAGGATTGCACTTGGGAATATAATTTTTTTTTTCAGCATACAAACTTGGAATTGCTTGAGGAAAATAAATCTTGAGTGGGGAGGATTTTTCATGTCCCCAATTAAATAAATTCCAAATCAGACTATTTGTAAATAATGTTTCACCAACCTACTAGTTCCATAGGTTGAGATGGAAACATAAATTTTGTAATAAGGGGATATGGGATCCAAAAGGACATTATTTTACCATATTCACATTTAAATGGGTCACATAAATGATAAATGATACGAAAATAATGTGGCATGGGTTAATGAATACATTTGGAAGCTTGTGAATACTTTGGGTGACTAGATTCCCCGTACAATTGGCATGATATTCATCGAAATTTGAACACATGGGTAATGTAACATTGTTGGATGGTAATGTGGTGTCAAATATCATATAATGAGCCAAGGAAGTCAAATTGGTAAAGTATGTTAACTCCCATGGAAGAGGAAGAGACTAGAAGACTAGGTGTGCCACATGGAAGGAGATTATATGCACTCTATGACAACAAATGATGGAAGATTCTATGACAAGTATGACAAATTCAGACCTGATTGCTGACAAATGACAAATATGACATGTCAGGGATAAAAATATCCACCAAGAGGTCAAATTTTGGATTTATAGGAAACCATTCAAATTGGGGAAAGAATTGGAGCATGAAGAGGAAGACAAGTGTCATGATACTTACTAAACCACTAAGATGAGTTGGAGGAAGCTCATGGAGGGAAATTTGACCTTAGGAGGCATCATGAAGTTAATAAAAGGATTTCAAGAGGAAGGAGAATGGATTTTGATCATTTTTTAATTGGTATTTTTCATTTTGGAGAGCTTTTGCTTATCTATTTGATGGTGAGTGTTCACTCTCCCTACTTGTGAACCAATTTCGAGGGAGTTGGATTCCTTTCCAAGTTGGTTGATGGATATTTCATTCATAAATATCATGGGAGATTAATGAATGAGTTTTATTTTCATTTTTAATTTCCATACCATATAATTCTCATCTATCTCTCCATTCTCTAATTCCTTCTTCTCCATTCCCCCACACTCTCATTTGATGGCGCACTTATTGGAGTGATTCTTGCGCCTTGCTGAGGATAGTCGATAGAAAAGATTTGATTTATGACGTATGACTCTGTAATATCATATCAATATGCTATGTAATTTTTAATATCATAAATACTGTCACGTCCCCATGCCTCCAACCGGCAGAGAGGACGCGACTAAGAGCTTATTCAGGTCGGGCTAAATGCCCATGAACATGTACAGGCTTAAAAATTGCCTAGAACAGAATGCTTAACCATACAAATTTGAACATTTGTCTAAAACATGCACACAGGA